>JARJDW010010978.1:0-26982 GCA_030264715.1 Adinopsis sp. GC000173
GGAAGAAGACAAACAAACATAATGTAAGTGTATTCAATCAACCGCATTAAGTAATCCAAATCAATTAAAAATAGATTGTGTTGCGAGTGTGCAACTGTTTCTAATTGAAAAGCATTCACTGCCGTTTGTCAAATATTTTCTAGTTCAGACACAAACCGCTCTGCAACTCTGATGACATGAAAAGCGTACGAATTTTCCCTCCCTGATTTTCCTGCCTTATTACATTGTGTAATGTTATTGGTATGTAAGAGGGGATGGAAAATGGAAGTAAAGTTTGATATATATTTATATACTCCTGGAAAATTAATCGACTATTCGTCAATTTAAAAATAACTAAATGGATTCTGTAAATATTTGCGTTTGATCTAGAAATACCAGGCGAAATGAAATGAATTTCATGTAATAACCTGACGTTTCGCATAAGCAACAGTCAATATAACAATCTAAAAAAACAACAAAACAAAAATAGAATCGCAAAGCGTGACGTAATGAGTGTTGCATAAATAACGTCCCGTCAGATGTGATGGATAAGAAAGAAACATCCATCTCACCGAAAACGAAAAGTCCACCAGCGATAAATGAATCGAACGAAGATCGTCAATCAATTGTTTCAATCGTGTGTCGCATTTGCTTTGACGACAACAAGGAGGAGAGCATAATCACACCATGTCGCTGCAAGGTAATGTAAACTATGCATTGATTTTTTTCCCGACAATAACATCTCCTATTATAGGGCACTGTTGCGTTCGTTCATAAATCCTGCTTGGAGAAGTGGTTATCTGAGTCGAATACGACCGCCTGCGAACTGTGCCATCATGTGTACGAAACCGAACGTGTGCCAAAGTATACAGCCAAGGAATCGATCTGGCGCTGGATCCGTCATCAGCCGGGAAGTTTGGGCTTTCGCATACGGCCGATACGATGCGATCTGATCGCTTGCGCCGTCTTAACGCCGCTCGCCATCGTCATCACCTACATATGTCTCTTCTCCGCCGACTACTACAACCAGCAGCGCTTTGCGAACATTCCAACCGCCCGATGGACCTCCATCTCGCTCCTCATCATGATCTCGATCATGCTCTTCGGCTACTACATATGGGTGTACGTTGTCGTCGGCTACCATGGCCGCATGTGGTACTATTGGTGGCAGCGTGAGTGCATCGTGCGATACATACCGCCGGAACCGCAAACGAGCGCCAACAATATTGAACCGCCGCGCGAGGAGATCGTCTTGCAGCGCGACAAAGATAGTCCCATCCTCATCAATCAAAACCATCAGTCTGGCGAGGCGGCGACAAATGAAAGTAGGGTTTAATTTAATATTTATTTTTTGACGTACTTGTTCGGAGAGATGTTGAGAGTCGAAGTCACAGTATTACAATATTAATTATTTTTGATATGATTATTGTTGAATGTGTACATGTACAAAAATCGAGAGCGCGTATTTATTTTTGGGATGCTAAGTTTTTTAAATTCTTTATTGTGATGTTCAATTCAAATAAATGTCGGGATGTTTTCACCCTTCAAATATGAATGTGTCTATATATATGAGGCGTTGCGGACTAGAAGGGTGAGAGCGTAACAAATGACAGTTCGGATAAAAATTAAGCGACTTCCACACGATGTGCTAAATGTGAGTGTGAACGAATTTTACATTCACCTAGGCATTCTTTAAAAGCCGAATGACATTTGGGAAGTCCATTGTTGGCTATGTTAATTTATGAAATTATCTGGTTTGGATTCAGTCGAGACAGTTGTTTTCTTGCAGTAATCAAACTTATCAAAGAGAAATTTAGTAAAGAAATAAGGCAAAATCTATTATAACAATAATATTTTTTTGAAAATTTTAAGTTCTGATGTTGATTCAACAGTTCTGATTATATTATTAGTGTACTTCGTACCTTTTATTCTTTTGCTAGTTATTTGAAAATTGTTCTGCATGATATAAAAACACAAATTGTAAATTTTAAAGCGAATTTGGCGTTTAAGTGTTAACCATTCTTAAATTTCTAATATTGTCTTTAAAATTGTATTGATGGTAGTTTGACCTTCAAGTTTAAAGATGATTAACGGAAAAAATGCGCTTTAATAAATGTGAATATCACCAGATATTTACAGAACATTTGGGAATCGGATTTACTTAGATAAATTAGAAACTTTCTCAAAAAGCGGTGGCAAAGGGTCGCTCTAAAGGCGCTGAATCTGAAATCTATGTTCGCCTAGATAAAATCATAAAGGCGTAAATAAATGTTAGATTAAATTATTATATGGTTGTCTTATAATTGTTAAGCGCATTGTTCAACGATTGCAGTTTTGATGTTAATCATATTCAAGGTACACAAATGTAAAATGTTTGGATATAGTTAACAAGAAACGTAGTTGCTGAAAAAAATGTGTTTAATAAAATAAATATTAAATAAAATTTGGCCAGATGCTAAATATTAAAATGACTGTTAGGGCATCCTGTGGAAGCTGCTTAATACATTAGTAAACTGGCTAATTTGCACTTTAATCGAAAACTTGATATTTTGATACAAAGGAGAACTGTTCATTTTATCTTTGAGTTAATATTGTTTAATTTGTACGAAGTTGTTAAGTTGGTCTTTATGGTTCTGAACGCCTCATTGTCTTGTTGATCTTCCATTTAAAGTGGATTATTTTACTTACTTATATACCAATGAATGTTAAAATGTATGTATCAAAGTATAATTTATTATTATTTAAAAAAATCATCATAATATACTATTATATTTAGAATGCAATCATCAAAATCACATTTATTTACAAATAAAACATTAATTAAATAATAAATGAATGAAAAATATGATAGTGTAACTTTGTAAATAAATCAATCATCCAAATTATTTGAGAAAATAGATAAATGTACTTAAATTGAAAAGAAAAGTAATAAAAATCGTATGTTAGAACGTTTTAGTTAATTATTTACCGTTTTCTGGAACGAGAATTAGCCAATTCGGTCAAATTATGAAATAAATTATTACGATGCTCGCCGTTTTATCGAAATTTTACCTCGAGCTAAATTGGATATATAAATACGCACTTTTGTGTTATCTAATTTCTTCACGCATATCTGAAATAAGAAAACAAAGTTAATTATGTATAAATGAGAGCAAGTTAGAGTGTGTTTCGATTTACGCATAGTAGTTGGACAGTGTGGGCAATCATTTTAATATCGCTGGCCAAACTGAACTGAAAGGGTCAAACTTAAATATTAAGTTTTTGATTATGAAATTAACCAAGTATGGTCGTATGATAAATATAAGAAGTATCATAAATCACCCTATTATCTGCACACAGCAATAAATAAGACAATAAGGCAAATTAAGCTATTATCGAGTTTACTATTAAAATAATATCATCATAACTGCAATGCTTACATTCGTAATTAGTGGCAGATCCTTGGGATAAATTAGTCTAATAGGCCTATTTATTACTGGTTGAGTTTGTGGTGCTTCTTATATCTATGCTACGATTATAACATTGAAATTACATAAATGTATACAATTTGTGTAGCCCGGATTTGAATTTTCCACTACTGCGTAAAAATTTACATTTCTTTTTAATGCCAGATTTAATAGTAGATCTTGGGAAGCATACAGTATTTGAAATTGAATAATTTTGATATAATTTTATAGTAAACATTTTTTTAGTTTTTGAAAACACTTTATCACAGTTAATTACTGACTGCGATGAGATATTTTCAAAAACTGGGGAATATTTACTACACCATAACTATTCAATTTAAAACGGGAAGCTAACATAACATTAAAACAAAATCTAAATGATTACACAGATAAGATTTTCAATCGCCGCAAATAAACCAACAGCCCAAAAGTTGTATTAGAGCGCTTAAAGCGTTGATCGAAACGCATTTTAAGTAAACTAACCGCATCATTTGCAATTGCTGAAATGCTCGCCGCAAATTTCGGCATATCACGTCCTTCCACATACACAGACTGTCCGCGATGATACCACCTCCTCTCATACAATAATTTTCCATCTTCTACACGCGTTTCCACTAGTTGTACATCGTTGATGCTAGATGTGATATTGCTTAATTGCTGACTGCTCATCAACGACGAATTCGAATTCGTCGTGGAATTTTCACCTGTTGCAAAAAAGAATATTAGTGCATCTAACTACAACGAATCTAATGGCATGTCACTTTCTAATTTTATTTAAAAAATCTAATTCAATATTTAATCATCTATGCAACTCTGTAATTTTTAGTTGTTTCAAAGAAGATTTTTTGCGTATTTGTAAAAATCGATCGTAGTTACTTCTAAATTTTATTTTACAATTTCTCTGATTAGAGAGAAAGTGGTAAAAATTGTTATAAAAACCTATAAGTTAGATAAAAATGCAAAATATGTGCATTAAAGCAAAAAATATGCAAACCTTGAAGTTCATTTAAACAAATGCTTACATTTTCCAAGCAATTTTTCGTTAAAGTAAATGAAAATGTAGGCATTTCTAAACTTCATGGACAAACATATTTATATAAAAAGTGGAAACTGCATAAAAAACAAAAAATGCAATTTTAAAAGAAAATTGTCCCTAATTTATGCATTATCTAACTAAAACCAAAATATTACAAATTTCAACAAGTTTTTAGATTTTCCTAGCAATGCTCGGGGCCTTTTCATAAAAAATTCTTCAATTTATGTAATTTCTAACTTTATAATTATATTTTGAGAAAATTTATCTTTTTAAAATAACTGAGTTACTAGTAAATACAATTAAATCTTAACAACTAACCTGATTTACGATATGGCGCTAAAATCTTCTTCATGTCAGTCTCAATCTCCTTCTCATCCAGCACATAAATTATTTGGGCCGTAGGTGGCTTTCTACGCTTCTCTGGCACTGGAACGGGATCGTTTGGACGTCGACGCAGCTTACGCGTCATCACCGGCTTCACCTCCATCGAATCGCCGGTTAATTCCATCGTATATCGTTCCGCTTCGATCGTCTTACGCTTATCCTCGAAATCAGACAATAAATTCTCCTTCAAGTCGATTTTCTTCTCGTCGAACTCCTTAATCGCCGCCTTTTTCTCCATGATGTAATCGTGCTCGACGCACTCAATCAAATACTCCCGATTGATATTGTTCAAGCGTATACGCTCCTTGTAAATATTCTCCAGCTTACGCACCTTCTTATTGTATTCGTGATGTGAGCCATCTTTTAATTGCTGCAGTTTCTTTTTCAGCATGGCTAAATTGTCCTGATAGACCTGCTCCTTGATTTCCATGTGTTCTTCGTGTCGCCCCGTATCTGTTTCGCTTGCATCCTCAGTGTCTGGAAAAGATTTAGGTTAGTTTGTTTACATGGATTTTGTTTTGTGCTACATTACCCTCATCGCTATCGTCCGGATCATCGTTTTCGCGCTCATCCTCCTCATCAAATCGATCGTCATCGTACTCGAAATCATCCTGATTGTATTGGTTCGAGTAGGGCGAATCCAGAAAGGACATATCCATTAATAACAAAAAGAATTTGTTGTTTGTTTTGATTAAGTGTACAATTGGCTGTCAAAATTATTGGAATGTCAAACGTGGCATTGTTGCCAACCTGTTTGAATTATTGTTGAATAGTTTGGCTATTCTCCGATAGACGGCACATTTCATTAAGTTTTTAACTATGCTAAAACTCGCATCACCGATAGGATTCATAGATTTCAAAGCATTATTGCTTTTTGTAACATTTTTAGCTGACAATTTGACGAAAAATTAAATAGAAAGTGAAAATTGTTCTTGCTTAAACGTTTTTGAGACAAAATGTGATTTGGGATCCTTTTTATTGTATGTTTTTAGTGTTTCTCAAACTATTTTTGTGGTTTTTATGCAAAATTGTTAGTAAAAATGATGTAAAAACCAAAAGAAAGTATTGTAAAATTTGATGTTTTTAAGGAGATAATATGAATGATCTATGTTCTTAATTGATTTCGTGTAATTTTATCAATTTTGCAACCTAATCATTTTTTTCTTTCTAGGCATTTTGGGCAGAGAATTCTCTGATGAAGCATTTGGAAATTTTTAGACCTTCTGGAGTTTCCTGTACAATTTTATAAGATTTTTACTTAAAATTATTAAAAAAATCATTTTTAACATGTGAAATTTAACAATTTCTAATAAAAAAAAGTGTAAAAGAAACATAGTTTCCTTTTTAATTTATAAATTTTTGTCTTCTTTAGCAAATTTTATTATTAGAGAGTATAAAACAATATTCATATGCTTGAAATCATGGAATTAATTAATTGAAAAATTAAAAAAACTTACTTTTAAATAAAATTGAATTCAATTTCTAATTACTATCTTTCTATATCATTCCTTCTGTCGATGGATTAATAGTCGTAATCTTTGAAGACCTAAATATATTTGAGAAAAGTTATCCAGTGTCTTATTAATTTAATATAACGGCAAAGAGCGCCAACAGCATCTTCAATTGAATTTAATCCTGTGATAGCAATATTCAATTTTATGATTTTTATTAAATTTCATATTTGATTTTTTAACATTTTAGTTTAATTTATATATTAATATTATTATTGTTCCGGCTTGATACAGACGACATAAATACAGTAAATATAGTAGAATGTGTATTTAACGAAACAAATTATAATGCAGTTGATACGCATCATGCATGCTACAGTGGCGTAATTTTAAAATTGACGCATTGCGTCAGGACCAGTTGATTCTAAGAGCCCTTGGGCCCAAAAACCAATTTTGAAAACAAAAAAGAACTTTTTTAGGTATATTGAATTACAAAGAATTGTTTTTATTGCATGCTCCCTTATTTTATTATTTATTATTTTATTGGAAATAGATTTCTAAGCAATTATGAAATATATTTGTTTAAAAACTGACATAATTGCTGTATTTCTGTTTGCATATTGCTCCTATCAGTAGCGGATCTAGCCTCAATGGGGCCTGAAGGATAATAAAGTTTTGGTGCCCTAATATGTTACAAAATTTAGAAAACTGCAAAACTTTTTGGCTGCTGTACTTAAGATGACTGTATATAGTCGTTAAATAAGGATATTATTTGAGTCTTTTGAGGATTTTGAACTGCGGGGCCTAAACTGATAGCCTTTATCGTATGGATATGTCATGAAACTAAGAAAATAGATTTAATAAATATAATAAGTAAATATGCAGTGATAAAATCAAATGAAAACAGTTTTTTGGCGGCAACATAATTTTGTAGCTGAAATCAAATTTTCTACGCCACTGTGCATGCAACAAAAAGAAACTTCCCTAAACCGAAACTATACGGCTTTGTAAGCGGAAAAATATTTCCGATTACGATTTTTGGCATCCGCAAACGCTTAATTGTCGGCGCAACAAAACTATCGCGTTGATTAAATCGCAATAAAATGCAGATGGCAGTAAAATGTTGCACGCAGCATAAAATCGCAGATAAGCGAGATATGAAGCAGGGAACGTACTGTGGATGTGGATGGATGGTAAATAATTGAAACGCATTTCTATATACACAATCAACATTAAATATATCATCTATTTTTGATCATTTCATTTGTTTTTTATAGGTAAAATAAATTATATATGTATACGTATATTGTTTGCATAAATAATAAAATCACAATTGGAATTAATCATAATTAACAATATAAAAATAATTTGTACTTACAACTTATTGGAATTTCAATCTATATAATATATGCAATAGTCTAAAAGTAGTTTTATACATCTATTAGAAAAAACAAATTGTGATGATTATGATGAAGAGAAGCAGCCTGACTAGAATTGATTAACTTGTACAATTATACTTTTGGTTGCTTTCTACATAATACATCGGTTAATGAAGTTCGGCTTGGCGGTCGGCAGGCAAACTCGTCATGTCATATAGATCGTGCTGCATATTTCAGCAAGTATAGGAGGATGTAGAGTACTTATTTAGAATACACTCCTCACCCTAAGAATCGATATATGTGTATAGTCATTGGACGCGTTTTTGCATGCCAAACAACTGTTTCCTCTGACAGAATCGTAGCACTGCCAGAGGAAACGAGCTAGGTTGTTGGGGTTGTTGGAGACACTTGTTGTACTTTGGTGCTTTGGGTTAATGACTGTGACCGGTTGCGAGGTTTATATTTGGTTTAGAGGGAAAGGAAGTTAAAGTCAATTGGAGTATCCCCCCCATGTGTGCGGAGTTAGAAAAAATGTTGGATTTCGAGGTTAAGGTTAGGTTAGAAGAGTGATTGACTTGGATTACAGAGTATGACGGATTTCGAAGTTTAGGTTACGTTAACAGACCAAGTATGACGGTCTCCGAGGTTTAGGTTACGTTAAGAGACCGAGTTTGATGTCAATTAGAGTACCCCCCCCTTGTGCATAACTTTGAGAATTAATCTCTCGTTTCCTCTGGCAGAACGACGATTTTGTCAGAGGAAAAAGTTGTTTGGCATTAAAAACGCGTCGATTTTTGAGATGCGAAGTGTATTCTAAATAATTACCGGACGTAGAAATGAAGGTAGGTAGGTAGGTATAGGATTCGTCGTATAAGTAAGACTAAACAACAACAAACAACAAGCACATTGATGAATGTGTGTGCGATTTGGATTTGGAAACGTTGCGTGCCGACCGTGCTTTTAATTGCAACATTCAGTCAATAGTAAAATCTTTCCTTTTTTTTGTTATATGTAGTAGGTATTTCACTTGTGCTGGAAGGCGAAGTCGTTGCGACGACTACGCGCGAAATGTTTGAGCGTCAGCCGCCAGAACGCTATCCGAAAATCTGGACTGTAGAACGCGTAGATGAACGGATTGATCGCTGAATTGATCCAGCCGAGCCACGTCAGATAGGCCATCACCACCTCATTGGTGGTGAGCATCGGCGTGAGCAGGTAGTAGATGAAGAACGGCAGCCAGCAGGCGATGAAGCCACCGACCACGATGCTCAACGTTTGCGCCGTTTTCGTTTCTCTACGAAACGAACTAACACGCGTCGCTGGCTCAAAATTCAGCGTATTAGCATCAGCGACGTGCAGTGTTTCATGTGTTTTTTGGCGTATCAGATGCGACGGATTGTAGAGCGAGGCGGTGCGCTGCGGCGTCGTCGTGCTCGTCGGCGTACTGGAATGCTCCGAATAGGAGTAGTTGGTGCTCGAGCGCAAGGAGCGCGTGCTGCTCGTCGTAGTCGCGAGATTATTACACGTCTTGATGCGCGTCGTCTCCATTGGGATGCTGTTGTGATTGGTCTGGCTTGACGCGTCGCTTGTCACGCTAGAAGAGACAGAACACAGAGAAATGTAAAAAAAGGTTTTCGTTTCCGTCAAGTAGAGATAAAATTTCTAGCTGATTCATATTACATCAAGCGAGGTATTCATACTTCAATAGTAAATGGGAGGATTATTGATGTGCGATGGTTGTGGTCGATTTGTGTCGGCTAAAAAGTTGGCGTGTTTTCACTTTAAAAGATGGATGAAGTGTCGTGTTGGTTTGCGATTGATTACGCATTATTATTGTGTGATTTAAACTGTTAACGAACTATAGGACATGTTTCAGCGATGTGATAGAATAGAGAATTAAATACAGGGTGGTGGGTAAACTTCGAAATTGACCCATTTCAAATGCTTATAATTTTTATTCTATATTAAATTTTAAATCAAACAAAAAGTTTTGATATTTCATTAAGTATATTAATATATTGGGTTGTCCAGGAAGTACTTTCCGATTATTAAGGAAAGCTAAAACGCAAAATTTTTATATGCATATAGGAATATTTAACTAATTAGGTAGGTATCTTCATTGTTTTTTTTTTTACTTTTTTTCAATCAATTTTCTTTTAGTATTGTGTATTCTCCAACTCTAGTAAGAAATAAACTAGTAATCTGCGAAGAAACTATGTAGAAAATCGCTTGGAAATTACAAATTTCTCATCAAAAGTCACTCATTCACAATTTTCATCGATTTTCTTAAAATTTTTGCATTTTCCAATCAATTTTTGTTTAGTTTTTTGTATCTTCTACCTCTATCAAGATATAAACTAGTAATCTACAAAGAAACTATGAAGAAAATGACTTGGACCTTACAAATTTCCCATCAAAACGTTAGTGGCTTACAATTTTTTATCAATTTTGTCATAATTTTCTTCTATTTTTGTGTATCCTCCACCTCTATCAAAACTTAAACCAATAATCTACAAAGAAACTATGAAGAATCTTTTATGTAATTTAATAATTCTATTATTCCAGAAATGATTCTAAGCTCTTAGGATTTAAACTGATTTTTAATTACCTAAAAAGGTAAAAGTTTGATGCTGCAATAATTAGATAATATGGCTAGCGAGGTAGCACATACCAGCCAACTTGCAACAATTTTTGTTGAATCATCAAAGTCATTTGCGAAACTGTGCTTTATGTCGCAGCATAATAAAGAATCGAGTCTTTTTTCTAAAATTTACGCTGAATGAACATTTTTAGGTAAGCCATAGAAATCGGTTGTTTACAATAACATGATCATATTCATTCGATCATCAATTTGTTGAATGCTGAATTTGTTTTACGGGAAACCGAAGTTTCGACTATTTATTAATTTTCAACATCTACAGATGTTATGTATTATTATAATAATGTTCCATACTTTCTGGTATGGCATTATGCATTTGTAAACCAATCTGAATTAAAATGTATTGCACCAGGACCTAATTTAGAGCTTTGCGGGCCCAAGGCAGAATTGTATTTACGGACCCCTTTCCAAATTTTGTAATTATAGGTAAATAATAATAATAATAATAATAATAATAATAATAATAATAGTAATAATAATAGTAATAATAATAATAATAATAATGAATATAATAAAAATAATAACGAATAGAAGCGAATTCCTCGATGTTACCGCAAAAAATATTGTGAACTGATATCACGACATAAACTACATCGACAATTATACTTGATCTAACAATTTATTCTTTACCGCAAGTTAGCACTACGAATATTTTTGACTGTTCATAATTTTGATAACATTTCCTATAATATTTGTTTTTGTAGTTTATGCAAAAGTTGCATTTTCTTTCTTTTAGTTCCGTTTTTGTAAAAATTATTGTCAGCATTCGCTTTTTACCATTTGTGTACCATGCATTTTAATGTTTGTTTTTATTTATTTTATAAGAACTTGCAGAATATTTTTTAACTGCGCTAATATTAAACAAAGCAAAATTTGGATGCGATTACAGGCCCCAAATTGTCCCGGGCCCCGAGCAGGTGCCTTGCCTGCCTTGTCGTAAATTAGGCCCTGTATTGCACGTTTGTTACCATTTTTGTAACCCTTGATGATAACTATAATGTAATTTTGATAATTTATTGGGATTTTGTTCTAATATGATTATGATATTCATATGCGTCAAAATTTACCTTACTTAATATTATCGGCAAATATTATACATTTTATGACCAACCCGATACATTTAAAGATTAATGCCTTCTAAATAACCTACATTTTCATGCTAACATAACAAATAATTAGTTTCTTAAAGTATTTATTCTTAAAGCTATTACGTTAAATTACCTAATAGTTTATTTTTGTTAATACGCCCTTTTATGTAGCCTCAATAAAAAGAAATGAGGCGCAATCCAATCTGGAGAGAACAAAGAAGCAAAACAAATTCTCAATGTTTTAAATTAACTGGTTACCGATTATCCTCATTTTTTTGAGAGTTGACTTAAAGAGCTGTTTTTTATAGGAATTAAGCAGCTTACAAAAAATATTCTTTGAGAAATAATTAAATTTGCTGTACAAAATGCTTCATAAATATTTTAAAGACTAAAACATATTGTATCTCTAAACTAAATTGAAAACAAAAAAACTTTGAACTAATATTTGTTACAATACCCTCTCTACAATTCGAACTAATCATGCGATTAACATCTAGTGGTAGATTCTAGCCCGATAATGAACGCTCTGAAATGGCAGAGTTTCGAAATCGCATGTAAATAACTCATGAAGCAAATTTTACAATAACGGAATAAAAACGTGGAAATTTTTGTTCTAATTGGCGATGATTTTATTTAAAAACAATATTAAGTATTTATACTTGTATACTGTACCAATAAATTAAAAATTAATTTCTGTTTATATTTAATTCACCTTCGTACTATCAAGGTTTTTTACAAACGTTTTAAATCATCATTAAATGCGTATGTAATCATTCCGTAGGTAGACGGAAATTGATAAAATGCTGTATATGATAAATTGATATTTTTGTAGGCCTTATGTTAGTCTTGCAGATTTTTAATCAAAATCGAAATATATTTGACAGCAGCGGAATAATGAATTTTTACAGACGACAAGCGCTTCAGTCTATAGTAAGTGAAACCTATAGAATTTATAAGTGAATTGAATCAAATCTGTATATAAAAAATAATGTAAATGCCTATACTGTGTCCAAAAAGTAAGACCAATTTTCAATTTAATTAGCCCAGGTAAACCGTACATCAATTATATATTTTTCATAACTTATAAGCATTGCAATAAACATCTGTAACAATTTTCACATTAAAACATTCATTAGTTTTTGTTTTATATCAAATGTTATACGGCGCGAAAAGTGCATTCGGCGATTATTACAATATTGAGCAAAACAGTTGCATTAAATTATGTTTGGGGAATGAAATTTTGGATTTAGAAATGTTCGGAATCTTGCAAAAAATCTTCTGGAACCATGTTTCGTCAGAAAACAATGCTTATAAGCAGTGGAATCAGTTAAAAGAAAGTCGAAAAAGATTTGAAGATGAAGAACGCTTCGAACGAGCATCAACCCTTACCGGCATCAAGAAAACCAAAGAAATTGTGCTTGGCTTTCTAAATATGTCTGTGTGGGACTTGTTGGTATGTCGAAAGAGTCCCAATATCATTTTGGGAGATAATTTGGGCCTAAAACCTGGAAATTATTGACTAATGCCATAACGTTGACAATGCACCTCTCACAATGTACTCATTCTTAGTGACTATATCACCAAAAATCCTGTGCAAATTAATCCACAACTACTGAATTCGCTTAATTTAGTAACGTATCACTTATGATTATCCTAGAATCTGAAAAGACCTCTCTGGAAAAACTGTTTTTGGACTATAGAAGAGATAAAGCATAATCGTCGCATGCATTTTTAGCGCCGTATAACATTCGACGTAAAACAAAAACTAATAAATGTTTAGACTTAAAATTTGCTACAAACCTTTATTACAATGCTTACAAAGTAAGATTTTTTTTAATGATGTACGATTTTCCTGCGCTATTAAAATTAAAAATTGGTCTTACTTTTTGGACACAGTAGTATTTTAAATGTCATTGTAGACTTGGAGAACCTCAATTCAAATGTAATTCTCCAACAAAAATACGTTTTCTTTAAATTGCCTAATTTTAAATTGAATTACTCTACATAATACCAATAAATGTAGGATTATAAGAACTGATCATGATACTAGCATAACCCTCTAATATATCAGACCTCCTGTTAAAGTATATCCACATGATATGCCAAATGTAGGCGCATCATAGAAATAATCGTTTTAAGATTAAATTATGAAAGAACGAATTCTTATCCGGTCTCTATCTTATCATAAAAGCCAAACTACTCACTCAAACAACAGATAAATATTTGGATATTCGACCAACACTGACTGAAAATCACAATAAATGAGTGCCACGGAATATTAAATAACAGCAAACGTCACAAAACGCCTACAAAAACATCAATGTGTAACACAGCACATTTTATCAATTTCCATCAACATATATATACATGAAATGATTACATAAGCATTAAATGTTCATTTAAGACCGTTAATCGCTTTTTATCTTGTTTTTCCAGTTCTATTAAATTAAATGTTTCCCTTTCATCTGCGCGTCGCATCATTTAATGGAAATTAATTTATTATTTACTTTTGATAAATTTTAAATTGGCCTACCTTTTCAACATCTGCGCGAATTTATCGCAAAATATATTTATTTCGTTCGAATGAAGCACGACGGCCGAGCTTAATTAACAATTTATCATGCAACGCGCTTTCAATAGGCAAAAAAAACGGAAATGTAATTTTTCGTATTATAGTAAATTAGATTAAGAGTAATCGCGTTTTGTATCAGAAAAAAAGATTATTAAATATTTCACTTTCATTCGTTTGCCGCGTTTAATGGAAATTAATTCATTATCCGTCTTTCCGCTCGCTGTTTTTTTGTGTTCGCGCAAAAAGATAAATTTTTAATGCATTTTTAAGCATCCATTTATCTTGTCTGTTTGCGACACAACACCAATTTTTAATCGATTCTACCAGTGAAACATAGTATTTATTGCCTCCATTCATTTAGTTAGAGGATTAAGATACACTGCTAATTATAGGTATATATTAAAGAGGACATTTTCATTATGCTCGGTGAAAATCTACAATATTGAGGAGTTCAGTTAGTTTAATCACACATTGTATCTCTATTTGCAACTGTATTTACGCTTTGAGACGTCTTCATAACAATAACAATTACAAAAATAATACAAAAATATTTGGTATACACTCTGTCAAATAAGTAAAATATTGTAGAGTGGGAATGCACAAATCTGCACCTTGATAAGGCATTCTCTCATAAGATTCTCCTTTTTACCGAATTTCTGGTTAAATACTTAGCCAATATTATGGAACGATCATCGTATTCATCAGATATGGCACCGTTTGACATTTTTCTTTCTTTAAAACTGAAATGAATGCTTTGAAGCACTCGTCTTCACCTAACGAAAGGTAAAAAAGAGAATTCGTGGCAAGTACTAATCTCAATTTAGGAAAATGGCTTTAAAAATGTTTTGAAGATAGGATTATTGGTTCATATACAATATCTATAATTTTTTAAGAAACGCCTTATTTAGAAGACGGCATCAACCATTTGAATGAATGATAAATATTTTGTGTCTTAATTTGACAGAGTGTATGAGTATGAGTATATTGGTATCAATACCAAGTTATTCGGGAACTTTCCTCTTGGTATTGTCATAAAAATGTGTTTCGCTTTGACACCTCTTCATGGCAATAACAATTACAAAAATTTTACAAAGATATTATAACGATTGATTGTTGATAAGGCAAGTAGTGATGTCAAACAAGCTATTTATGGAATTTCCTCTTGTTATTGCTATGAAGTTGTGCGTAGACTGGAACTGTAGTCGCAAATAAAGAAATTAATGTATAAACTTAAACCCACTGAACACTTCAATATTGATAATCAATAAAATATTGACTTTTTAGCTTCCAGACCTATAAAATGCGTTTTATTCAAAGAGAAAATAAAATTTATATAATCCATTTTTTTACCTCCCCCAGATTCTTAAGCATTAAATTTTGCACAAGGATTTTTCTTAGATCATTTTTTCATCGATTTTTCTCTTCTCTATCAAATTTTGAATTAACTTTAATCATTATTGAACGAAAATGCGACAAGAATTGTGTTCTTCTTACATGTTCGATCAATAATATGAAAAATATATAAATATTTTAATGCAAATTGCCAAAAATCAAGATGAATCTAAAGAAAATTGTCAAACATTTGCGTAGGTAGAGAAGTATCCCATCCAAAATTTATTATTTAAGAACCTTAGAAAGATATAACCTTTATTTTTATGTCAACAAACGCAAAATGCGTCGGTGAAAGACTGAATATTTGGTTATCTTTTTATAGATTTCCACCTTTACTGGTGTATGTCGCCAAACACAGACATTTTGTGGAGAAAGTCAAAAACAATGAAATAAAATAACTGAATTTAAGGTAAAATGGCTTAATCTATTCAACTAAAACTCAAAAAAATACTGCTTTATTCAACATTCAACGTCAATGTATTGTGAGTGTTGACATTTGCCAGTGAAAGTCAGAAATAAGAATATTTAGGAAATATATCAAAAGACTGTGTGTATGCCGACATTCGAAAAATTAATATAAGGTAAGCACCTGAGTCTAAGAACCTGTTTTTTTTTTTGTCTACTTGTCTGTCGGTCGGGCGGTCAACTTGCACGCAATCAGTGCCCATTTTTATTACCCGAGCCGCAAGAGTCACTTTTCGTCGACTATAACTTACGTTTGAAATGTTTATAAGATCTATCCCACGATAAGGAGACCAGATACTACGATTTTTCCAACCGTGCTTAGCAACAAATTTTACTATAAACTCCTTATAATGCATAAAAGTTTTAATATGAATGTTCTTTTATAGTCGACGAAAAGTGACTCTTGCGGCTCGGCTAATAAAAATGGGCTGTTCGTTTTTCTAAGAGGTAGGTATTGCTGTATATATAAGTTAAAAAGAGGAAAAATAATTTTTTGTCCAAAATATCATCCTTATTTTATGGCTTAAGCTGAAAATGTTACTTTTCATCCATTAACAGCTGGGACTATAAACATGGGCTAGTTTTTCTTGTAGATAATTTGCATAGGTACTTGTACAGGTTAAAAAGAGAGAAAACATCTGAGTATACCTCTTTATATAAATTACTTAAAAAAGACCCACTCTCTTTTATTGCTTCACCCGCAAGAGTTACTTTTCGTCGACTATAGCTAACCCCATTTAGAGATGAAATATAAAAAAAACTCTAAATACTATATAAATTCAAGATACGTTTACTTTATTAAATATAAGATATTTAATACTCGTATATTTTTATAACGTTTTTTTTTTAATATTTATGATCACTAAGGATACATGTATGCCTAATGAATAACATCCCTTATAATGACGAATGTTATGAAATTTTTTCATGCTTCATAAAAATTTATTTTGTTATAAAAATATATTTATGATCCACAAATAGTAGTATCTACATGAAAACAGAGGCAATTTTTGTTTCATAAATTTCAATGTAAAGCTATCTGAAATTCAATTTATGAACAATTTTAAATATAATCATATCAGAAATTTTAAGTCCTAGTACTTTCTGCGTTGAATAATTTAATACACCCAGGTTATTAAAAGTTCATTTTTGCAAATTAAACTTTTGTAAAGAATTAACTGCAATTAAACAAATAACGGATTTACAGTAACTTAAAAAGACAAAAAAGGAATAATTTAATTAGTTTTCCGCACAATTCAAAATCTTTATTAATAGTATTATCCCAAAAATTCAATATCAATTAAATAAACTGTATTTTTAGCGAATCTTTTAGTAGACGACAAAAAAATATTTTAGCTGCAAACTCCTGGTGCACCATTATAATCATTAGTATTTGTTTATAACATTTAGTAAAGGTACATCTACACATTTTTTAAGTATTTAGTTAATATATTTCGGTAATTAGTTCTAGAGATAACCAAACAGGTCGAAATATATTGATAAAATACATAAAAAATTGTATACCTTTGCTAAAAGTTATAATCAACTACTAAAATTAATATGAAGAATAACGTAAGTAGACGTAAATCTGTAGTTGAGACGGTGAAGCTATTGGTGAAACAGCTAGAATTTCTTAATAAGCTTCAATAAACATTTTGTAGCCAAACATATAATAAACTTAAAACATTCTTCTGATAGAGAAAATTTATAAATTCTAAATTCCTATACTTTTAAAGTAAAAAAAACAAAAATTGGAAAAAAATTAGACTGCTATATATCCTAATTTGACATTTTCATCTTCTATAAGCTTTTTACTATATAATAAATATTTTCATAGTTTAAAATTTAATACAAAATTGATAATTTTGATATTGTTAATTAGTGTAGAAATTAATGGCGTTCATATTCTCAGATCATTTTTTTGAAAGATATTAAAATTTGTGCGATTTTATCCTCTGTTATTTGTATCTTTGTTCATTTTTCGTTCAGTTGATTCTATACTCTATAATAACCGTTTTCCTAGTTTCATGTTTACAAAATAATTGATAGTTATAGTAATTAGCGGAAATATGCATTAATATTCGATTTAAAATTATAATGAACGTATTTTACATGTAATTCTATATAAATCCCTACATAAGTGTTTGGTAACTATTAGCGTTTTTCTCTGTAGATTATTTATTGAAAATTTTCAAAATTTGTACGTTTTTATCCGTTATTTCATTTTTTGTTCATCCTCATTAAAAATTTTATTAATAAATTGATCTTTAATCTTGAGGGTAAGTTAAAATGTCAGATTATTTACTAAAAATTTTGAAAATTTGAACGTTTTGATTCGTTATTGTATTCGTTTTTATCTTTGGTTCATCCTCGTTTCCTCAAGAGATATATACTTTCAATAATATTTCATAACATCCATTTATCTGGTCTGTTTGTGACACAACATCCAATTTTTAATCGATTTTACCAGTGAAATATAGCATTTCGTTAAAAGTTAAAAGATAGATCGACAATAAATAAAATATATGTTGGAAGTTCCTAAAAAGCTAAACTAATAGAAAAGTATATAAGAAAATCGATGTCTTTCGCTACGTACGTAAACCATATTACATTAAACAAGCACAAAAATTTCATTAGTGCAAACCCCGTACAACTTTAAAACAAAGTTTGACGACATAAAATTGCGAGGCGCTTTAACATTTAGATAGTGGGTGAGG
The DNA here is from genome assembly GCA_030264715.1 of Adinopsis sp. GC000173. NCBI lineage: Eukaryota > Metazoa > Arthropoda > Insecta > Coleoptera > Staphylinidae > Adinopsis > Adinopsis sp. GC000173. The sequence continues at coordinate 18,569 of JARJDW010010978.1, forward strand.
AGGGAAGCTGGTAAAATGGAACCTATGAAACTTAATAATTCAGTGTGTGCGAGGGTGTTAAACCGCGAGATGGGTTCTTGCCAAATGGAAGCTACGTTTCAGTCACATATGCGTTCGCCCAAAAAAAAAAACGCGGCAAGTTCACTGCTGTAACTTGAATAGAGTTTGATGAAGAAAAACATTATAGGTAATAGCATAGGATAAAAAGAGCAACTTTTTTCTTAACTTTTCAGTTTGATTTCAGTTTTTATGGCTTACAAGTTAAGTCAATTATTCCAATGTGTGGGCGAGAACAAGCTCAGACTTTTTAACTATAATGCCTTGATTATTTGTCGGTGGTTTATTCATACTCAATCCAAAGCAACCAAAATATTTAAAAGTTTTTCCTGCTTAGCATACGTTTAACATTAATGTTGGAGAGCTTAAACAACTCTTATTTACAACATTTTCAAGTCTAATTACTAAATCTATAATAAATTGATACTATAATAAGAAATTTATGGGATTAACATACTAAAGTGGTTTAGAAGGACTGAGAACCAACAATGAAAATTAATAATAATGTGTAAAAGAGTGGAAAATGCGCAAAGGCCTTGGCCTATAAGTATGAAGCAGGATATTTGCTAGTGTTGTCAACCAATAAACAAGGTTATCCGGTTAACCAAACCAAAATTAATCGGCTAACCAGTTGTATTCGAATATTCGGATTCATTTGGCTATCCGGCATTTCCAAAAATTCGGATACGTTTAGTTATCCAGATATATTTTGTATTCGAATAAGTTTTTGTATCCGAATATGCTTTTGGATCCGCATATTTTTTTGTAATCGGATACTTTTGGCTATTCATAAACCCCAATTTACACGTTACTTTTTACATGTTTTCACCGATCCATAGTAACAAGGGAAATAATTTATAAGAATAAGTAATTTGATAAGTTATTCTGAAATGACTATTCGAATAACTTAACCGGATTGATTATCCCAATAACTTACTCGAATCCGGCTAATCACATATCTGAATAACCAAATTGATGGTTAAAATTAGTAGTAGCTTTAGCCGGTTAACTTGTTAATCCGTATCCAGTTGGCAGCCTTAATATTTACTCCATTGTAGTACAATTTTCTATGCGTCTTTAGTTGGTAATTGACACGGATAGTCGGGAATACACTGTATTGCCATTGTAATATTCTTTAAAAACAACATTCATTACCAGTGTTTCCTACAAATTATGATATGATATAGTAATAGAATGCAAGACAAAACAAGCATTAATATTTGTTGTTAATATGTGATTGAAGTTAGGTTCAAATCGTTATATGCATCGCAATACGCAAAAAACTAAATAACATTCTGCAGTATACGAAAAGGAATACTATGTACATATATGCTTCTCTACACATTTTTGGATTGCACATAATTCCTTATATAGGCTATATGTTATATCTTATTTGACGTGCTTGGACGGGATGTATATGTGGCAATTTGTGTTTAACTTCAGATATGAATCAAATGCGAAAGTATATTTAACACTTTTGCTGTTACATATTTCACATTTTAGTAAAGTGGCAGGATGTAAGTGTTATTTTTGAAAGTTCAAGAGTGATAATAATTCAAATTTTATAATTAGATAGTTTTTCTAACAAAAAATGTTGATTGTTAAATCACAGACAATATAATATATATTGTCTGTGATTAAATATTACAAACTGATGAGAAGTTTGAATTTTTACGCTCTTTGAGTAAGAACTGTAGATGGTGGAGCAGCCGAGTTTGCACTACAGGGTGGCTCATGCCTCATTTCATGTTAAGGTTAGGATAAAGCTGTCAAAAATTTGCGCCGTAGTTTTCAAGATATTGTCTTCATTCAAACGGCATTATCTTCTGGAAATGGTCTGCTATTTTAAATTAGTTTACATTTATACACAATGTTAGAAAATTCGAAATTTTAACAAGTTTCAAATTCCAAATATGTTAGATATATTTACATCAATTCAAATTTTAATTAAATTAAAAATTAAACTTTTTCCATTTTTTTTCGATATTTCAATTAATAACCCTGTGGTGCACAACTAAAAATTAGAAAACTTTTTTAAATATTGAGCACGATAAAGTATAGAACACGAACATTACATTTGAATATAATAATTAGATTACGTATTTTAGTACAATATAAATATTATAAATATGATGCAGTTCTTTTGTGTAAACAATTAAAATTTTCCTAAGCACAAACCAAATTCTTTCTTACGATAAATTGTACTCTACAGCCATCTACAATCAAATAATGGAACTACAGGTTTACCTCAGCCTCTAACGGTCTACCTGTGACGTCACAAACGTAAAACATTTTACATTTGAAGTAGCGCGCCGTCTATAATTCTTGCTCTTTGGCTCCGTTCATATTGAGACGACATAGGAGACGCGAAATACGATATGCAACACATTCTTACAGATACTTGAAATTTGAAGGGATGGCATAAAAGAGGGACAGATCAGCGTGATTGATACTATATATCGATCAATGCGCTACTTACATGGCTCTTGTTATTGGTTTCGTGTCTAATATGACATTAGACTGTTAGAAAATGAAATTGTTCTAGATTTATTTTGATTCATATTGAAACAAGTTTCTAGAAACGACAGTCGTTTCTATTTGTAACTGAAGTGTAGTGACAATTGTGTTTCTATCATATTTTTATCATCAAATTCTCGTAGTGGTTTCCAACAGATTTCATTTCTGTCCCCTGGTTTATTCCAAAATAATTGTTACCCTCAATACCTGTAGCAATTCAATTTAATAAATATGTGTTTGTAAAATACCTAAGTTTTTTAAAATGCCAGACAAATCAGCAAAAATGCCACAATTGCTCTAATTATTGTAAATTTCTGAGGCATTTACAAATTTACGACTTTTTTTAAACAGTTGCGGGCTCCCCTTGTAGAAGATATATGCCTTTTAAAGAGTTACCCCACTGTTTGGAAATCACTGCTTTATAGACGAAGCAGAGATGTGCCAAGCAACAAAAATTTAGTTGCAATATTATTATAACATTGAGTGCATCTCAAACGCAGATTCACTATAAAGGCACCCTTAGCAATATAAAGACGCAGTATGTTCCTCGCGATCATATCGCCTTATTATGAACACGCGGCCTTTGAGATGCGATTTGTATTTATCTTCAGTTAGTTGTTGTTGGCAACTTTCATATGCATCATATTTGAATTTTCATTAATAGTTTTGCTGTCATATATGTATATTTCATATTTTAGCAAAAAGAACGGATATAAATATTATATTATTCTTATGGCAACAATAGTAATAATTCAAATTCAAATTTAAGATTACAACAACATTAATTGCGGTGTTCTATTGCATATTACCACAAAAAAAATGTAGTAAACATTATTTATTCTCTAAAGATTGTAAAATAACATGCAAAAACATTACTTAGACCAGCAGTATACAACTTGTGGGGCGTACCCTTTTAGTTTACAAAAATATCACAACAATCAGTTAAGATCGGATAAACCTAAACATTGCTTTGCTTCATTGCTTTGACAATTTATAATTTTAACGTGATTTACTGATTACTTTATAAGACGTAATATATGTATAAAATTATTTAAGTTCTCCCAAATTATATCCAACTTCTAATTATGTATTTCTATTTCTTTTAAACCACGAGGGAGTATGGAAATGGCATTTTGATGCAAGCGTTCTGATTAGCAACATTTGTAATCGTTGCGCACATTTTCTGTAGTTTTTATCTAATTTAACTTTTAAATTATTGTATCTATTTTCAAATGATATCTGAGTGCTAATGTACCGTATAAAATGGGTACTTGGTTGTAGTAAAGTAACATTATAAATATTACCAGTCGATGCCTGTAAATGGTTGATATAAAATAAACCCACTTTGCATCAGTGTTTATTTACGTATCTGAAAAGACGCACAGTTGCTGAAATGGTTTTATTTAAACTTGTTCCCTTGTGGTTCGAAAAAAATTATTTATTAAATTAAATTGTTTTGTAGGTGCAGACGACGGTGAGTCGCGGCATGCTCAAATAACATTCTATACTTCAACATTTTCTATTCATCTTGCTGTACTAATTTTATGACACTACTGTAAATAGTCTAATCAAATCAACCCGCGGGTTTATTCCAACATTTTTACCATCTGTAACCTTCCTCTAAAACACGTTTTCTTTGCCACCCTCTCAATTTCTCCCACTTTCAAACCGAGCTTTCTTCCTTACATTTTTCAACTATAAACGTTCTTCTTGACTCACCACTGCTTTCGGTAAGACCTTTTGTGTAAATATATTTTGTAAATAAATTATTGTTAAAGTAAATAATAACGTGCAACCTTATTATTATTATACATTCTCGAGTTATCCAAAAGAACACTTAAAGCAGTGCCCATAGTTTTAAAAATTTAGAATGTCATAATAATTACTTAAAAGAAGGGAGAGGCCGTTGTAAAAAGATTCTAAACCACTGACTTATGTCATTAATTTGAAATAAAAGTTAAGGATATGGTACCTCTGAAAAGTAGTTTAAATCAGCAAATATCTTTCACACCGTATTATAGATAGTTATATTATTTAAGTAGCCTATAAATAGAAGAGTTTTATAATGCAATGACATATAAAGTTCATCAATCATATCTTCAGGTCATTGGAAAAATGTAATTATATATATTGGGTGAACAATTACGAAAACTTGATTTAATATTAAGAAAGTATATTAGATTCTAGTTTTAATTACTCTAAAATCAAAAGCATTCGATTTAAGTCGATATCATAATCAGTTTCTGAGTAAATTAACTTCCAAGTTCAAATTAGTTCAATGTAATTTGCTTTATTTAATAGTACCTAAAGATATAATGGATAAACTCAGTATATCATTGAATTGTAAAGCTTTTCTATTTATAGATTACTTACACAATGAAATAATCTTAAATATTTCAGAAATATTTGTTTTTTAAATTACTTTTTAGAGGTGATGTATTTCCTTGAAAAACTAGTTCAAATCACACAATGTATATTGAAAAAGAAAGTATCTCCAAAATCCAATTGCAGATTTTATTATTGTATAAGTAATCTACAAGCATAAGTGGAAAAGTTACACAATTCAATGCTTTGTTGAGATTATCAATTATTTTTTTGAGAGCAATTAATAGGGTTAAAAAAATCTTAACATCTTTGAACTTTCAAGGTAGTTTTCTCAGAAACTTAAAATGGCATCGACTCTAATGAAATGGTATTAAGTGTGTAGTAATAAAAACTAGTGTACTGTATATAATTTGATACCTACATATATTATTAAAAGCTATTTTTCTTAATTTTTCATTTCAATAAACATACTTTCATTCTACGAGTATAAAATTTGTGTCATGTNTTCTCAAAAATTGCCGCCAATGCTCAAGAATGTTTAGTTTTTCAGCCATATTTATTAGTACTAAAAGATATAATTGCTAAATCCAACATATCCTTTTTGATTTTGCTAACCAAAACGAACCGAAATTTACTTGCGAGTCAAAGTTTAGTTAAACATTGCACGACTTTAGGATATTCTGATGACAAATCTTACTAAAGTCACTTGGAAAATCTAAAAAGTTGTTAGAAAACCAGATTTACATATTTTCCGACTTTTTCGTACAAATTTTCTTAATCTTTTTCGAAATGTTGTTAAATAATGCATAAAAATAAGAAAATTTAATGAAAAAACGTATAGAGATCAGTCGAAAAGTGTAAAAATTGCCCACCGTTGATCTATACCATGGTTTCAGAGATATTTTGTGTTTAAGTAATAGTGATTTGAACAACTTTTCCAAAGAAACGCGCTCTTAATACAAATAATTCGTACATACACGTAAAGTGAGTTTCCATATTACCACCTTCTACTTATATTTATATAGTAAAAAATAAAATAATTCATTACCATGCGTTGAACTGCGCCGAAATGTACTTATTGCAGCGCATATTATCGTCGCAGCACTCGGACGACGCTCGATCAATGTCCGATTCATCCTTGTTTGTGAGAATCACCTTGTGACTTCGCTGCAAAATAGAGAAGAGAAAATCTGATTTAGACTCAAAGCTCCGACGAGTATGCGAGCGAACAAACAAACCTTGATTGTGCTACCACGCGCTCTACCTTCTATATTTGCTAACTGATCGTGGCGCTGTGCAACAACGCAGGAAATACGCATATAGACGTAGAGCATGATCACCATCGGAATGAAGAAGGAGCCCATCGCCGAGAAGATGACGTAGCCGGCGTTGCTATTGTACGCGCACGTTTTGTCTTTGTGCCGGTCGGCATCGTACCTATATGTGTACGAAAACAGGAAAGCATAAGAAAAAAAAAGTTAGTATAGTAGTCGAGTCGAGTCAAGTGCATTATGCAAATGTGGTTGCCTACATTACATAATAAAAATGCTAATGCGGCGCGATGTTTGCGTATCGATTAATACTTTATACATAATGTCCTAATTCTTGTGAAAAAACTTTTTAATTAATTGATTTTGCATATTGTTTGTGTCAAGATAATAAAAAAAATAAATATGTCGTGCATAGATAAGCGCAGATCGTCGTGTCGTTTGTATGCGTTACAATTTATCTAAATGGCCGGGGATTAGAAACGTTAATTTTGCGTCGAAAGTTTATTAATAAAATACGATGATAAAAAATGTTGTTGTTGTTATTGTCTGTGCGGTGAATGAATTGTGTATATGGTGGTATACGACGGACGAAGATGAAATTCTTTATTGGATGATGATTAATTTTTTCGGTGTTTATTGCGACGTAAACATGCCGCCAGAGAAAAATCGCCAGTCGCATACCAAACGCCAGCAATTTTTTACCACGTTGCGCAAAACAAGTTTTAATTGGATTAATTAAGATGTGAAAAATGTTAGTAGTTTGTACGCACTTTCAAGTTTTTATGCAAATTTTACATTTCTTGAGCAACAATTTTGTCAATTTCATTCGAAAACACATTGATTTAAGAATATTTCATTAAAATTTATGGAAAAATGTACAAAAATAATGGAAATTGGTTTATAAAGGTGCAAAATTTGTTGCAAATTTTAACTGTTTCCCTAAAATTTTGTAACTTTATGCCAAGGTTTCTAAACATTTCTTCAAACTAAGTTTAAAATAATGAAAGTGTCTAAAATGTGAAACAATTTGTATATTTTCTGAAACGTTTACTACGCATTTTCAATTTTTTGTTTAAATTTCGCAATTGATAAACAAAACTATTCAAATTAAGTTAAAACAACGTAATTATGGAAAAGTTTCACAAAAATGGAATGATTTATATATTTTTCAACTAATTTTTTAAAATATTTGTTCAAGTTAAGTTATGATAAAAATTAATAAAAGCCTATAAAATGTAAGAAAATTTCCACTTTTTACTTTCTTCTACAGATTTTCAATTATTTATGTAAATTTTGTCAGTTTTTAAATAATTTGTTAACACCAAAAAAGAAAATTAAGTTAAAATAAGATAAATGTGAATAATTCTCAGAAAAAAATATTCGAAAACATTTAAAAAACGTGAAAACAAATTGTAAAATTTGCTAATTTTATACCAAAGTTTCGAAATATTTTTGACAAACTAAGTTTAAAATAATGAGTGTCTAAAATGTGAAAATATTTTTGTATTTAAAAAAAATTCTACTTATTTTCAATTTTTTGTGTAAATTTCGCATTTTTCAAATAATTTATAAACAAAACTATTATAATTAAGCTAAAGCAACGTAAATGTATCAAAGTTTCACAAAAAAGGATAATTTTTGTATTTTTTAAACTAATTTTTTGAAATAGGTATTTCTTCAAATTAAGTTACAAACTAATGAAAGCGCATAAAATTTTTATATTCTTTTTACTTTCTTCTACAAATTTTTAATTATTTATGTAAACTTTGTCATTTTTTAAACAACTTGTTAACAAAAAGATTAAATTAATCGTAAGTGAAAACAACATAAATGTGAAAATTGTTCACAAAAAAGTGTTCAAGAACATTTAAAAAACTACTTTCAATTCATTATTTTTAAATCAAACCTTCGAAATATTATTTCAAATTTCGTTAAAAATTAATAAAAACGGACATAATAATGGAAAATATTTAAATTTTAACACTATTTCCTACATATTTTACATTTTTCCTTTCTAATTTGAATTTAAAAAAATATCTGTATTAAATTGAACAAATTTTACTAATATTCGTAGAAAATTTATTCCATTGTGTTATTAATATTAACATTATTGTGTTAGCAGCACAAAAATCCGCAAAACTTTTAATCCGACATTATATTAATAAAAGCATCATCGTATAATATTAATTAATGATGAAATAAACTTTCAGTAACAACTCTTAATGCGCCGTTAATCCGCCGGAA
>JARJDW010010982.1:0-11511 GCA_030264715.1 Adinopsis sp. GC000173
TTAAAATTTTTGCAAAAAATTGCATACAATCAATTATATACCTCCATTTCTCGTTTTGCTTCGAGCGCATGCTTCTGCTGCTTTCTGTGATGATATTCAACTCCTACAAGTCAGCGTTCATTGCGAAAAAGTCAACAACTTCCTTCAATTTGCTTCGAGCCCATGCTTCTTCTGCATTCTGCTAGTCGTTGTTTAATTGTGTTTAGTTTCTATACGACCTATCATCGCCCGAATAGTTTCTGCCATCGACCGATTTAGTCATTCTTGACAGTGCTTAATCCAATTACTCGCCTTGTGGTTTTCGTCGACTGATACCTTCGTATCTGTATCAATAACCATTTTACCGAAGTAGAAGAACATCTCTGGTGTCTTTCGTCAAAACATCGAATAATTCTCTTGCAGTCGATGAGCATCTCAAGCCGAATACTTCATTGTCAGCTCTCCATAATTGCGAATATTCAATCAGATGAGCTTGTATTTTACATCTTCTAAATTTCTGTTTATATAAGTTCTAATTAATAAATTATTTATAAAATATTTTTAAAATTTGAATTACTTGATATAGGCAACTTAATGTACAATTTATTAGGTAAAAATAATAATTAGTTTATGTCTACGCTAAACTTTAGTTTGGCTACTATCACAAAGGTGGCTCTAATACGCAATATAAGCAATGTAATTTTAAATTGAATACAGCGCCAGCTATAAATTAGTACTCACAATGAAACTATATCATAGTGATGTTAGCTTGGATACAAACTAAGGATTGCGTCTGAATTGAATTAATTGAATCATAACATATCTGATTATTTAAAAATATGCAATATATATATATCCTATAATTATATTAATTCCTACATATCAATGCATAAATGTAACCTTGGACTGATAAAAATCATCTGTCGGAAACTGTCCGGTTTAGATGCAAAACGACTAAATTGTTCAAAGTACATAGTTTAAAATTTTAACATGATTTAATATGATGAATAATTTTGCAAAACAAACTTTAATCTATGTATTATTAATATTATGAAATTGACTCAAACTATTAAATTTCTAAGCAAAATTGATGTAAGTTGAAACTTTCTCGGCATCATGATAAAGTATTTAATTAAAGCGATAAATTTAAAATTATAGTGGCTATCAAGTTTAATAGAATATAACAATTTAGAGAAAAAGAAAACAAAAAAATATATTAATTGAATTGTGTTTAGCATAAATGATTTAACATTGAAGTTTTATACATTGAAAAACAAGTAGGAATTATTAGTTTTTCTTTGAGAGTATATGTATGTAAGCACGTAGAAAAAAAAGTTGTCAGTTAAAGTTAAAATGTGATCTTATTACTTTAAATTTATATCAAGTTGTAATCTAAATCCCTTTTGTCCAGATGAGAAATCTGGAAAGTGGTAGTGGTATCGTGTATAGTGAGTAAATATAGTGAGGGAGTAGAAGAGTGAGATCAACACAGAAAATAAAGCCGTGGGAGATACCTGCTCAAAACTATTCTACCTTTAAAGCTCAGTGTCCGCTCGTCGGTCCACCAATAAGCAACGAACGGTGTGGTGCGCCTCCAGCATCCGAGATCAAAACGACACGCGCGATAGTTATGTTCAGATAGCGCGATGTTGTTCGACGAAGAGCTCTCATCGCGACTATCATTACCATTAGATAGTCCACCGTACACGGACACAAACAACAATAGTGATACTGATAAAACGCTGCGAGGTGATAAATACTCATTACGACCGCGGTCAATGAAACGTCGCAACTCGGACGAGATACCAATACCAGTAGCAACAAGTAAGCGATCGCCGAAACCAAAACAAAAACCGGCGCCGTTGAGCAAATATCGACGCAAAACGGCGAACGCCCGTGAACGAAGTCGGATGCGCGAAATTAATCAGGCGTTCGAGGCGTTGCGACGCGCCGTGCCGCAATTGTCTGGCGGCGGCGCGCCAACCACCAGCCCCAATGAGAAACTAACCAAAATTACGACGCTCCGGCTGGCGATGAAGTACATATCGACGCTGAGCGCCGCCCTAAATGGCCTCGATGGTATACCCGATTTAGACTGCGAACTGGATAGTTTGTTGCTGGAATCGGACGGCGAATCGTTGCCGTTGAATTCAGACTTCTCCGATCACTCATTAACGCCCGCCGATTTTAACGTCGACTTTCCGGACAGCGACTTTGCGCCGCTCTCGCCGGACCTATCACATCATCTCACACATTTCGATCCATTCCTATCAGACTTTAGTTAGTATAGTTAAAATAATTTCAAATTGAGAGACAAGACACCAAGTGCTATATACATTTTTATACCTACAGAAAAAAGACTTTTATTTTGTTTTTATTTGCGTTAAAAACGCTTTAGAATTAGTGTTATAATTTACATACATTCCTATTACTATTTCTAAGTTTTATAATATTTTTGTAGTATAGGCATGAATATTATTTATTAAACTGTTATAAAAATATCTACTATACTTATATTTTTTTTTTAAATTAAATTTTATTTAAAGCAAAAGAAATGTGAATAATCGTGTTTTTGTTTTATTATTTTCATTTAAATTATGCTCGTCATTTATCAAGCTGTCAAATGTGCAGGTGATTTATGTAATTTATGAATAAATATTGGAAGGGAGCGACCATTTAAATATGAATGGTAATCATAAACATGTAAAACATGTCGGTTTTGAAATGCTACCAATACTATAAAAATGTCATTTAATTGAAAAACACAAAAAGCGAAAAAAGCGTAAAAAGAAAAGAGCAGCAAACGTTATTTTAGTGTGCATTTAATGAAAATTGTGCGTATTGTATTTGCTGGCCACTCAGTTGATGACAGTAATAAATTGGAATGATGAATTGCAAGTGATTTGAGAAATTATACAACAACTAATTATAAATCAAAAAAGAAATCAGAAGCCGTACTTCAAGTTTGTATATATCGTTAGCAATCTATGTATTATGTATAAGTTCAATATTGCAAACGAGACGTTCCTTTTTCACAACAACTCACACACTCACACACTCTCATACACACACAACTCGGTGAAGGAAAAAAGCGAAATATTTTCACATTATGCTATAAAATAAATTTAATCAGTTTTAATTCCTCCTTAATGTGTCACATACGCTCACAAAAAAATATACGATAAGTAGCTTTTACCAATTGAATGAATAATGCATGTGAATTAATATCTATTAAGAAATTGTTTACAAAATTTCCAAACTATATTTGGAATATTTGTTTGTAAATAATCAATTTGTCGCCATTTCGAATTGACTTAGAAACTTTATCCTATTTATAAAACATGAGAACCTATTTTCGTATGTAAATAATCGTTTTTTATTTCATTTCATTTCATTCTTCTGTACTCGTATAGAGTAGCTACTTTTCATTACGACTACCGAGAGATGAAGAATAAAGAAAAACAATTTATTCATTAGCATAATATTGTCGCCAATTGACTTTCTAATTTGAGTGCGCTTGTATAAATATATATACACGTACGTACACTCACACTCACACACATATGTATGTACTAAAGTAGTCGACTACTAATTTTTTAACAAATACGAGAAACAAGCGTTGGTTTTTAAATTATATCACTTTCATCTCGGTGTGGCATAAATTTTATTAATACCTATATCATTTAATTTGTACAAACGATAATTTTTAATTGATTAAATAATTCCAACTATTTATTTATTAGCACATTGCAATCGTTTTGCAGATTAATTAAATTTAGGAGTGGTTTTTGCTATGACAACAATTACTGGCACATTACTCAGCTGTGGCACATACATACACTACTCATACACACACGAAATCTTGATTAAATAATTAAGCTGCGAATGTCTCAGGCAGGACATTAATTTTGCTCTGCTGCCTTGTACGACATTAACATACATTTGAATAAATAAAATCATAACAACAATTAATATATTTTATCAGCGCACACGGATCGATGCGAATGCGAAATTAATTTATTTTCTATATGTATATTATATATAGAAAGCTTCATTAGGCAGTGCTTGTACATTTCTACGATTAGTTTAAAATTCTACAGTCGATGGAAAAAAATAAGCGATAATGTATTGCCTCGTCCTTTACAATAGTGGTCTTCAAAGTCTTTGAAGTTCCAAAATACATCACAAAGGGTTCCAGGAGTCAAAACCATTAAAAATCTCTGATAAAGAACTTCAATCAGTGATAACATAGATATAAAATAAAATAAGCAAAGCAGCAAAATGTTGTCATTTTTAGTAGTCGCCTAAAGTATTGTCACATACACTTTTTTCTATGAATGAAATGGGGTTAGCTGAAAATAGCTTAAAACTTGAAGAATCAATAAAGATTGAATAACAATATATGATAGCACAATTCGGTACATGGCATCATGGTGTTATATTGATCTAATTGTGCATGTGAATATTATAAAATTGTCTCGCTAATAACTCATACAATACAACCAAGTTTTTTGCATTTTGCTCGACCTGCAATTAAGTCAATTAACGAAAATTTCAACTTATTTTAAATTATTGTCTGGCTATAAACAATGAATGTATTTTATCAGCGTGCACAAATCAATTCAAATACGATATTAATTTATTTTCTAGAAAGCTTCATTAGCCAGCCAGTGCATTTCTATGATTAGTTTAAAACGCAACCGTGTGCGGAAAAAATATAGACGATAATATATTATATCGAATTGGAAACGTATAGAAAACATATTACATATGATTTAAATTGTAGTAGCGAAAAGGTGTGAACAGATAAGCGATCTGAATTTGAATATGTTTTGCAACTATAGAAAACAAAACTTCATAAATAAATGTGCGCGTATATAAAACTGATACATAGGTGATATCATGGAATGTTTATTAGTATCATGTACGTATTTATCGGAAAACATTATTTAATAGTTTCGTATTGTGTACGGGGCTTTGATAGCGCGCAAACGATTTTGCGCTCCCGTTGGAAGCGGAACGACTAATAAAACGAATACAAAACAAAAATGAAAAAATGTAAAAAAGGAACGAACAAAGTTACTACGAACGCACGAGCGAGTAAACGAAATTTATTGTTGCGATCCCTTTCGCCACTCATGCACGTGGTTTTTGTCTTCCATACACCGCCACATATTCAAATCTTATCTGCATCCATATAAAAGTATATCATCGTAATAATGGGCCGGAGATATAAACTGTCCACCTTATTATCTAATTACATTTTCACTGCACTCGACATAAAAAACAAATACTACATTTATTATGTAACAATAAACATTTGCTTTTTTATATTCATGTATGATTTTACAATTAAAAACCATCTATTAAGGTAAATTTATTTTTACTAATTTTATAGTGCGCTGACCTGAATTCATATAAAAGTATATCATCGTAATAATGAACTAGAGATTAATAATTGCCCAGCTTATTATCTATCTACTAAACCCAAAAGATAACAAATTTTTGCTTTTTCATTTTCATGTATAATTTTATAATTAAAAACCTACAGCTCTAATCATTTACGTAAATTTTCTTTTACTAATTTTATAATGCATTAATCTACATCCATATGAAAGTAGGTACATCATTGCTATAATGGGCCAAAGGTAAACTAAATACGAAAATCAAACAATGTTTATTATGTCTTTTGCCTTTTCGTTTTCATGTATGATTTTCTTCACGTAAATTTTCGAATGCGTTGATCTATATCCATACAAATATCGTAATCATCGTAATAATGAGGCAAAGATTAATAATTGCTTAGTTTATTACCCATCCAATTTCATTTTTAGTGCACTAAACACAAAAAGCAAACAATCTTTATTATGTAACAATAAACTTTTGCTTTTTCGTATGCGTGCATGATTTTACAATTAAAAACCATTATTTTCTTATAATCATTTACGTAAATTTACTTTTACTAATTTTATAATGCACCGTAAAATTTAATGTTTTCGTTTTATTAAATTTATAACAAAGCGAGTATATTAAACAATCGTTTATATAGTAAATGTATACATCTCTTCCATTATTTCATCCGCTCATATGTCATAGTTAATTATGTTTTATTATCAAATGATGATAATATAAATATTAAATATAGGTAGTATATTAAAAGCTGCATGTGAAGTACTTACATACTATAACTATAGTGTATAATATACACGAGAATGTATATGAATGTTGTTGCGCTACACTGTATGAAATAATAAACGATAACAACTTAATTCAATATTTTATTGCTGGAAAATATGAAAGAAATGCTGATTAAAAATGCATTGCATTGCATTAATGAACGCCGCGCGTCTCTTCCAGAAAATCGTGTTTTTTAGTTGAATGAACCTTGCGCGGAATAGAATAGGAATAGGTTCGTATAATTAAAACAAACGTGTAGGTATTGCAAATTAGATATTATTAAGATGATTTTCCATAGTTAAACGAATTAATGTTTACCTACGTGCAAGTTCCCACAAATATAAGTTAAAAATTAATTAAATTTTTCATTAAAATTAGTCAAGTGCTTTGACAAAGTCTGTATATTGCGCACCATGTAAATTGATGTAATTTTTGTCTGTTAGGTAAATAGTCGGTCTTTCATATACATAATACTTTAATAATAATATAACTATTTATTGAGAATTTCATTGTAGCATTACTTTTTGTTACAAATATATTAAATTCATTAAATTTTTCATCAAATTTAGTCAAGTGCTTTGACAAAGTCTGTATATTCCGCACTATGCAATTTAAAGCAATGATATAATTATATGAAAGTCCCCTAATATCAGTATTTATGGGGATTTTATTGTATTGTAGTATTACTTTTTGTCACAAATATATTAAATTAATTAAATTTTTCATAGAAATCAGTCGAATGCTTTGCCGCACGATGCAATTTAATGCAATTTTTGTCTTATGTCGGTCTTTCATATCCATTCAGATTGTTATCGCAAATCATACATTTGCAATGCAAAATTGATAGTAGGTAAAACATGTATAAAAAATGTGACGATATAATTATGTGCAAGCCCCCAACATAAATACAGTAATAATATTAAATAAATATCACCATTTATGGGGATTTTATTGTGGCATTACTTTGTGTCATTTGCGCAAGATTTCAATATTTGATATTTTCTCAGCATCTATACACAACGTTGTATATGTACATATGTATACTATACTACGCTACAGGTTAAAACGCGCAAAAACATTTATTATTTCTTCAATACTATTTTGATAGATTTATTACAGATTTCTCTCACTGAAATGCATTAGAACAATACGCAGTTTTCGTAGATGTTTACTATCTACTTCCTGACATGTTATAATCAGCCGGGAGTGGCACACAAAGCCTAGGTAAAAACCAAGAAAGAAAAAAAAGGCAGTACCAACAACAACAACAACAAAAACAGCGACGACGACGACGACCAAATACAAGCACAAGAAGAAGAAGAAGAAGAAGAAGACGAAGAAATAATAAACGTGACGTTGGACATAAATTAATCCTGTTGCGGGTCATTTGCATAAGTGACGCTTGTTTGGTCAAAGTCATATAAAAGGATCGTGGGCGATTGATCCAAACGATCGGTTAAGTTGACATAATTTTGAAACACACTCAAAAGTTCCGCCATGCAAATCATATTGTATGTAAAAAGTAAGAGGACGTTTGACGCTGCAACGCTAAACAGATTTTCGACTCTTTTTATTTTTTTTATTTTACTGTTAACTGCTAAAATTAATTTATGTTGAGCCGTACGTATACAGTATGTTCGCGCCATGCGCTGCTTTTAGCAACGTTACATTGCAGCGATGATGCAACCACAAGATGTTATAAATATTTAAAAATTGTTATTAAGCTGCGTTGCCTAGACACAAAAGTGTAACTAATTAAAATTAGAATTAATGATGTTTTTTAATTTTTTTAAAGAAAATTTCTTCGTTAAATCGTTTAATTACTTGAGATTTATACGCGGTGTTTACAAAAATCAACTGTAATATTTACAGAGCTCAAAATCAAGTTAAATAAAATTGTTTTTTTAACACAATTTATACACTACATAGGAATGAAAATGATTTAGACACAAAAGTGTGGCTAATTAATGTTAGAAACTATGATGCTTTTAATTTTTAAAGAAATTCTGTGATTAATCGTTTAATTACTTGAGATTTATACTCGGTGTTTAAAAAAATCTATTCTATTCTAGAAAAATGTTATTGGATTGAAATTGCTTTAGATTTAATGATATGAGTAATAATGATTTTAATTTTTAAAGAAACTATTTGAAAAGTCTATGAAATGTTGTTTTGGAGCTTAATATTGAAACAAAGTTCGTAGGTAAATTTTATAAATACACATATTATACTTGAACATTTTTAAAAAGTAAAATAATAAAATATGAAGACGTTATATGTGCAGAATAATGATTATCACCCTGTATATTAAGGAAAAAAGGCATTTTCGTTGTCATGTAAAGAGACAAGTTGCTTAGATCAAGACCAAAACCGTGGGTCCCAATTTGTTAACGTCTTTTTATCTAAATGACTGCAGCTAATGAGTTAATGACTTTATTTTATAATGTAATGATGATTCTTCGAACTAAACATCGTTAAGTTAATACAGACATATTACTTATATACTCTCTGCCATCGCTATTCTTTATAAATGCTAATTCGTTTTAATACAAAACTATATGAAGAAAATCATTAAATTGATGAGAAAATCCAACGACATAAACATGCATCTACACACACACACACACACGTAGGAAAAAAAACACATCAAGGAAAAAATCGCAACCACGATAATCAATACGAATTTTTTTTGTAGCTACTAGCAGCAAAAGATCAAGGATGTGCAATTTATAATAAAAGTGTCATTAACGTGGAATATATAAAAAGGAGGAGGAATGAAATTTAATTATTCTATTAGCATAACAAATTTCCAACCTGAATCGCATCGCATCGCATCATCATCATGCATGAATGAATGAAACGGAACGTAGTAATAACGTTTAGTAGTTAGAGAGAGATTAAATCGAATGTGCTATTGAAAAAGCCAGCGAATTTCTGGAAATTGATTGAATTCAATTTATCAATTATATAACACACAACCGGACTGGTGCAATTGCACTTTAACTGACCTAGAAACAATTATTTCATTTATAATAATTAATTAAACGACCTAATTCGTTTTAATAAATTGCGTATATTACTGACCATCAAAAATAATTGATAATTTATTTATCAATAAATCGTTTAACAACCAACGTTTTCGCTTAATGAACGTTACGCTTTTCTCGCATTAATATTCTACTATACATAACAAAAAAAAAATAAACAATTCAACGCGTTTAGATTTAATTATTAGCGCTCATGTTCATTGTTAGCGCTAATTACATGTTGCAGCCAAACTGAAAATAGGTACTAGTTAAAATTTTTAAACATAATGAGCACGTATTTAAATCTCTAAACGATGAGGTTTGAATGTTTATTCACAGGATTGGATTAAAAATTTTTGCATGATTTCAAAAAGTATAGGTACTTTATTCTATAATACTTAATTTAATGTTGAATTTTTCAAATATAGGTGATTCAGGCTTCAGGATATGTGGCATCGTGATTCTAGTAATATTTTAAAACCCCAGTGATTATTAATGTCTTATAAAAGAAAGAAAAAACAATGCAATTAGTAAAAATTGCATTTGGAACTCAAACTTTTGACAAAATTATAATCCTTTTACAAAACCGCGCAAATATTATGTTTTACATTAGTTTTTCACATTTTCTCTCAATCGATCCAATTGGTCTAAATCCGGTCCTATATTCACACTCAAATCAAATTTTTAAGCGCATTGTTTGGTCATAGTTTCGGCTTGCAGCAGTTTGTGTGAAATTTCCTGTTGATCACCGCAGCAAAAAAAACGAGGACGGGAAAAAATTAATGATAAATTTAATTTTAATACCTAATACCCGTGAATAATTAATATTAGATGGAAAAATAAGAAAATATTAGTAAACAACATGTAATAAAACACATAAATCATTCGTTATAATCAATTATCATAATATATAATGTCAGGACATAATTACCGACTAACGCAGATAAATAATAATTAAAGACATAGGATATTTATTCTGCACAAGTACGAACGAACGCCGCACTAAGTGTAGATAAATTGTTGTTAGATTAAGAGGAAGAAGAAGGGGGAAAAAAAGAGCCAAGTTTTTGATGAATTATGTTTTCACGTACAATTAGTGCGGCTAAATTCAATTTGCGCGTAATTTATTTAAAAAGTGCGAGTGCGTTGCAGTAGCAGCAATCGTTTAATTCATAATGTTTAATACATATAATATAAAATCAGCCGGCAATAAATTATTAGATTTTTATCTACTACTACATGTATACTTATTGAATTGATTAAGTAGTAATAAAAAAAGCGTTTGTAAAAAAAATTCTTTTTCATTCTTCGAGCTTCAGCTCATTAAAACACACGTAAAACGTCCTTCATTCGTTTCTATATTTAATAATATTAAAAGAATTATGGTGAAGAAAAAAATTGTATATGACTAAAAGATGATTAAGAACGCTCGTTAATTAATTATATAAATATATAATTAAATGTAAATTTGATTTAAAACAAACACTTAATTATGCCACTTATAAAATACTTAAATCATTCGTAATGAATTTATACCTGTTTTACTCTACATTATATTTCATTGTTGAACGCGTAAGCCGCTTAATAACGATTTAATTAAACATATTCTTCTTAGTACATCTGGTGGAATCGTTGAAAAAATTAGCTAACAGCGATTTAAAATAATCGAAAAGGGAATGACGCAAATTGAGAATGACTTTTGAAATGATTAAAAACTCGCATTAATTAATTTAAATATAATTAAATGCAAATTCGATTTCAACAAATGCTTAATTATACGATATAAGATATGAAAATTTATAATTCCAACTTATCCGAAGCGCACAAGCAACACGAGCATTGCGCGCTTTAATACATATAATGTGGCAGAATCAAAGTGCGCGCACAAAGGCGCTTCGAAGTGAGAGAATTATAAAAGATGATTATTATAATAACAATTTTACCCTCGTCTCATCTGACATACATATCTTAAGACGTAATGATCACATGACAAGCAGATATGATACTTACGCATACATAAAATATATATATTGATAGCCACAATGCGAATTCATTATAATAATGTTGCTGTGCATTGATTAATAAGCTATTAAATAATGTGCAAGAGATCTATATGCTCACTAAAAAATTTCTCTTCAACGAACAACGAACATGAGCATGACAGAATGCATGATTTGATTAAAATAAGGTGGCATCTACTTAATTTATTTAATCTCGATTAGGTTGTTGCCAAGTGTTATTAAAGCACTTTTCCCAAATGTATTTTATCAATTATTTATTTTTGGTGTTGCCCGCGTTTTTCGTTGGAACGATAAATACGTATAAAAGC
>JARJDW010010985.1:0-11163 GCA_030264715.1 Adinopsis sp. GC000173
TAGCATGTTATAAATTCTGCAAAATCGTTACCATGTTAAATCACAATTCTGGCATTACAAGCAAAAAGTTCTTTTAAACAATGTATTGGAGTTCACTCTGATGTGAATTGATACTTTAGTTCCTGCTGATTTAGAAAACAAGTAACCATATTTTTAATTTTTTGTATTTACATGTGAAAAATTAACGCTTGATTAGAAAGAAACAGAACTTAGATTTTTATTATATATTAGTGTCCATTGCAATTATATCTGTTAATGGATATTGAATTGAATGCAACATATGTTATATCTAAAAAATTATCACGCATTTAATAAATAAATTTATTTTATAAAAAATATTTAAGTGAAAGTGTGAAACGATGTAATTTAAAATTGGGGTTGAAAGTTCACTGAAATATAAAATATATAATCTTAAAATCTATAAAAAGCATGAAATCTATTAAAATCAATAAATTTTTATAGTTTTGTAATATTGTAAAATTATTATTCAACACATTTACTTTAACAATCAAGGTAAAATTTATACAGATCATTCCACGCTGATCTACTTTTTAATTTCAATATTAATGATATTGTTTGATATTTTTTTCTGTAATTAAATTTAGATACTGAATATAACTATTCATAACTCATATGGAAACCAGATACATATTTATGTATGAATGAAAACCTAAAATAATAAAATTATTCACAAATATTTATTTAAAAATTTAATATAACCCGGACATTTTAATTAATAACATGAAGTTAATTAAAAATGACCATATAAAAATACTTATAATAACACATACAATTTGCTTATACATACCAGATTTAATTAAAATGTTTGATAAATTTATAAACACCTTTTAATTAAAATTATATTATTTTTTGGTGTAAATAGTCAAAGCGTTTATTATATTGTTTTCAACAATATTTAAACTAATTTAACATCACCGACATCGAAACCAAATTCATCAACATTCTGTAACTTCACTAAATCATCTAGCTATAGACAACTTATTATCTTTTTAATTTGAACATTACGCCAGTGGTTTCCAAACTGTAAGTCGCGTTTCCCTACGGAGGGACACGACAATTGTTAAGGGGGAAACAAAATTAAAATTTATTGCCTCATTTCATTCAGCAAATACTAGATTTTTTTAAATTTGTTTAATTTTCGCTAATTTCTTTGGCATTTTCAGAGACTGAATACTTTTGAAGTAACTCCAGATTTATCAAATTGGGTTTATTACATATGTCAAGGGGGCCGCAACGTTTATTTCATAACAAAAAGGCGGCTGTGAATGAAACAAGATTAGAAGTCACTGTATTAAGCATACATGGCCAGGTGAGTTGAAAGGTAATATATTCAAATAATTAAATTGATTAAAATATTACTAAACACACTTTGCAAAGTCGTATTTTTAGAGTGAACATTTTCTAAATACAATTAATTGTATGGGTTAACATCTCCCACTTTATTTTCTTTGCATTTGAATAAAAGTTTAGTTTTTGACAATATATAATTAATCAAAAAAATATTATTTGAACCCAAACAAAGAAATAAAGTGTTGACAGTAAATGCTGTAATGCAATAAATTTAAGAACATTTAAAACTTTTACCGTAACGAGATTATTGTGAATTGTGAGTGCTGATTTATCCAAATTGTTGTGCCGAAAATGATAGGCGTTCTTTGAACCTCGTCTTAATTTGTGTTTTGGTTTGCCCAATATATTTGTCTTTGTTGCAAATTCAAATAATTTTGCAAATACCCGAACAGTCTTCACGCAGAATTTTGTCTTTAAAAGAACCTAATAATTTCGAAAGGGATTGTGAATTAGTCTGAACTAATTTGAGATTAAATTCTTTGAGAATTTTGCGAAAAAAAAATGTTTGTTTTTGTATTTCGTTCTATTTTATTGCCACAAATATTTGATTGATAAAATTCTCATTACATCAAACAATATAAGCAACATCTTTTCACCTGAATGATAATTGTTATGATTAATATAAAAATAATTTATGCAAAAAAATTGTGAGTTGTGAGCGCGAAATTCATATTTATTTACTTTACATATTTTAATAATTTATGTTTTATATATTTATATAAGTAATGAAATATTCATTCATGTTATGATTGCTTTTAAGCATTTTTGGGAAAGTTTTCAAATATATTTGAATTAGATACAAAGATTAGATCGCATGGTTAAATAGGAGATTGTTTATAATTAAATACGTAAACATTGCAATGTGAAAAATATTTATACCACATATCATTGAAAATGTATACTAAAAAGCTCTACTCTAGTCTAATAGAGTAGAATAGTATTTTTAATTAATCTATTGTTTTCTAAATAAAAGAGTGTTGCCGGACTTATAAACACCAGCTGTATCTCCGATGTCTTAAATCAAAATTGCGTACAAGTCACTGACTAGACGTAAAATGTTGTGATCTTTCAGAATTTCAATTAAAAAATGAGGGGTTCCATTTAAAAAAAATGAAGTTGCCCATCGGTAGACCATGATGGGCATTTCCAAGGATAAAGTGAATATCACTATCAAATGCGTTTTTAAAAATATTATCCACCTACGTGTTCAGAAGTTTTTAATTAAAGCATGGTTTTCAAAATAAAAGCCGAACTTAGTGAACACACGGTATATGTATAAATGGATGAATGTGGAAACATGACAAAACTTAAACTTTATAGCTTTATGATGCAAAAATATCCGTTGCTTATAAATATTATAAATAGTAAGATTTTCACTGTTTATTTGCGAGAATGTATCGCATGTTATCATTTCAAATCTCTCTCCACTCGATTCGTTCGCATATTTATGATTTTTCAGCATTTTTTGTCTAGCCTGTTTATTTATTTGTTTGTTCGCCGTTTTGCAAAGTCGTAAAACTTGAAAATTATTTTATTACTTATTTATAGCACTGGTGCAAAATACATGTTCGAGTACAAAACTGCTAAATCAATACACTGTTTAGCGGATGAATGGTTTTTTACACTTACCGCAAGTTAAGCTTATTGTACATTTTGTATAACTTCCACGTTAAAGCTTATTACGTCATAATCACATACACAAAAAACGTTTTGTTGTTTAGTAAAAAAACAACTAGTAGATAGATTAAAATTAATTATAATTTAAACAAAATGCTCAATTAGTGGCAACTCTTGCGCGAAATACTTCAATTTTTAATTTTATATATCCTGCTTCTTATAAGTGATTTGTACATATAAAACAACACAATAGTTAAGATTTGTTAAACTTTTTTTAAAAACTCAATAGGTAGGCATTTATAAACTTTTAAAATAGGTACTTATTAAGGAAAAAATTGTTAGCATTTTTAAGGTTGTCGTCAATGATAAACAGAACTTATTAAAAATGTCTCTTAGCTATTAAGGTAAAAGTTCGAAATTAGTCAAGTTAATGTCTGAACAGTTTCTTATTTTTACGAAAGTAAATTAATCATAACAATTAAGCTGTCAAAATCATATTGTCTGGTTCATTTTTTTACCTCAATAAAAACAGTGTCGCTTAAATTATTAAGCAAAATTGTTTATAAAAGTTAATAACGAAAATTAGATAGTAAGATTGAGATTCACATTATTATTGTACGTATTACATGCTCGAAGATTAATAGTAGGCTTTAATGAATTATAATTTAAAAACTAAAACAATTGCAGAAATAGAAAAGTTGATACGTATATAAAATGGGTGCAATTGATTAAATATATAGTGAAACTTATTAAGATGAAGTTAATCAATTCCAGAAACGCTTTGTACTATGAGTTTTTTGTTTTATTACGCACCTTTTTTCATAAGAACTAATGTAAATTCAAATGATGCGTTCCACAACCTAGGAAAAACTTCCATGCACAAAAAGTTAACACAATAAGTCACTATATCCTAAAATGCACTGATAGACACTGTTGTAACACCATCCAAAATAGTACTTAAGGGCTAATTGTTACAAAATAAACAAAACAATCGAACAAGCTAAGAGAAATTACGCCCTCAAACTAGACGAAAGTAATTATAACTAATATAAATACTAAATAAATAATAAATGAAATAATTTACCGCAAAAGTAATATAGATACAAGTGTATCTTAGTAAATGTAATATCAAATTTTTGTATAAAATGCGTAACTGTTTTGATTTGACTATAGAAAAATACAACTAAACATTCTGCGTCTTACGAAACATTTTGCATCTTAAGAATCATGACACACACTTTGTTTTACGAATGCTACATCCTCAGAGTTTATCTTTTTTACGAGGTTTGACTCTATTTTATTTAGGAATATTATATTATTTTAATCACTTACGTCTTGCTTGGTGCACGTTGATCGACAATGTCCTCAAAAAATCAGTATTTTTTGGTTAAAAATCGACGTTGGTTCTTCATTCAATTCATTCTTGCCTGAAATGCGGTTCTAAAAAAATCATAAACCTTTTAGTACTTGCTGTACTAGAATGTATCAGTATCTTACGTTTCAGTTTATTATTCATTATTTGCAATTTGTTATTGGAAAGTTGAAATCTAATAATAGATGTTGTATACTTATAAATATTACGTCTTCAACTAAACTGATTTGACAAATTGTGTTTCTTTCAACATTATTTTTATCATAAGGTAAAATACTGTACCTTTTTTACTAGTGAAAATGTATTCTTGAAAAACTATTAGCACTATTTATATAGATAGATTTTTAGGTTATGTAAGCATGGTTGCCTAAGTCAGCTCGCTCATCCGCAGAGCTGTGTCCATCTATAGCCTGACGCAGGTATGTTTTATGGGTCGGATGAGCAAAATGAGTTATGTGACCATAATTACATAACCTAAAAATCTATGTAAATAGTGCTAATAGTTTTTTAAGAAAACATTCACTAGTAGAATGGTACAGTATTACACTCACGATTATGGTCATAATAGCTACCAAAATTGGGTACAATAATATTGATTTGTGTATTATTAAAATAATTGTTGAAAACGTGTAGAAAACATCTTACGATAAGAATTATTGATTTGCGTACTATATAGATATAATTAAGTGTCTAGACATTTCAACCAAATAGTGATAAATAGGCTTATAAATAATTGTTGAAAACGTTTAAAAAAACCATCTTACGATAGGAGATGTCAAGGCGCACAATTTGAAAGTGGGAAACACCCCATCAACCGGCTGACAAGGCAGGAAATGAAATGTAAAAAAATTAACATTATATTTTTTTACTGTAAATAACAATGAGACAGGCATTTTAACATTCTCCTTTTTTTATCAACATACAAACGCTGTTATGTTGTTGTTGGTGGTGGTGTGTTAATATCATTCTTTCTACCGTACAGGCAGCTGTCAGCTTTTCTCTCAATTTCACCGCCACCTACGAGCAACTTTATTTTTTATACGATACATTTTAATAATCAGAAAAATAAGAGGAATGCTGCTATGCATGTGCATGTCTATTTTTTCACAAAGAAAACTAAATGGTTGTTTGGATAAGAAAATGAATTTTGTATTGTTTGAGGTAAACGAGCGAAGACAGAGCGAACAAAAATACAAAGAATTGGTGAAATTTATTTAAATTAGTATGCGAGTTGTTTTGAATTAAAAGAAAATAATTAAACTACGCGCGATGCAATTAAAAGCCATGTGGTTTTGTTGCTTTATAGTCATTAAGACTTTACATTATCGTTCTTTGTGCTTTTTTCAGTTAATTTCTTTTTCTAAAAATATAAATATAGTTGTGATAATCATAGACTACCTATTTATTTCACTGAAAGTGGCATTAATAAATTTCTTACCATTTGGAATATTTATATTAAAATTCTTATTGAGTTTCTTTTGTTTGAATTCTTTTTCACTTACAAGTATTTTAGAATGGTAAATATGGTTCGCTTTTATGCAAAAATTTAGAATCTAAATTAACATTTTATCTCATTAACACTAGATGGGCACTTTACTATTTAACTATACAAAGATTACTATGTAACAATAGCAATCATGCAGAATATAAAATTAGTGTTTTTAAAGTAAATATACCTATATGGATTTAGTTACTTGGAGTTCATAAAATACATGCGCATTAATGTGTATAAATTCATCAAATCGCTTATTGACGATATCCATACTTCTCACAATTTTCATTGCTTCGTCTATTGACGTCAAGCGTAGTTAAAAGGTTAAATTTACAATAGATATTTATATATTTATGAAAAATTTAGTGTAAACAATTTTCAATATTATTGTATTTGCTAGGTAATTAAGTGGCCTGATTTAAATTTACTGTTTATCTAAAATTTTAATTTAATATATTCATAAATATATAAAAAAACTGCATTGATAACACGAATAATATGAAAATTTGAAAAAGGAAAGACGCGTTATAAACGAATGCTTAAATAAGTTGATATTCTCGAAAATTCTTGTAACTTATATATGAAATATAAATTGCACCTGCGAACATTTAAATCATATTTACATTTAATTTCTTAAAACCATTTTCTATTTATGCATATTTTTGGTAAGTATACGAGTATTTGTAGTTCAAACATTTTGAAACTACTAACTTTTAAAGTTGCAAATGGTATTTTAATAGCATCGACAAACTTTAAAATATGTGTATATATTATAGAAAAACAAAAAGCATGGTAAAGTTCTTTTTTCTTTATAAGCACCTACTTATAGGAAATAAGTTACCTACGTGATTTTAACCACAAGGTAGATATTTGTATAATTAGATGAATAATGTTTTTAAAACTACTTGATGCAAAACCTTACAAATGCTAATAATGCTAGTAGATATAAATTATGTGATAGATCAACATTTTAACATCCAATTTTATTTTATATATCTGATCAAGCTAATATATAAATATAAAATATGTATTCGATCCAATATAGGTATTAATTGTTAATTAAACTGAATTCACTATAGAGATTAATATCCCATAGAGTTATAATTTATTATGGTAAATATAATTTGGTATATAGACAAAATCATTAGAATTATATAGAATTAGAATACATAGTAATTGAAAAAACCATTTTGATTGCATTTAGTTAATATGAAATTGCACTGTAAATATATTGATATTTATTGTTATTCATGAAGTCATTTCTGTCAAGAAGGAATAATGTATTATGGCATGATCTATCTTTTATATTTAATATTTGTATATAAAACCCAATGTACAAAATAAATAGGCACTTACGTACCTACATCAAATATTATACTTATTTATTTTATATTCTAATAAAAACTAAAAAACCATGTTTTATGAAATAATTACTATCACTATCACTATTATAAAATGCTATTTTTTTATTTAATAATATATTTTGATGTTACTGTTTAATTTCTTACTTTGGAAGAGTTTGAATGAATATAAAGTTTTATGAATTTAAATAGGACATGTTTTTGAATAAAATTGTAATATCCAAAGCTTTAAAAACATAATTGTATCACTAACTAAGTGACACAAACAAATCAATGAACTATCAGTTAGATAACAAATTGCTTATATAATTATTTATATTATTTTAATAAAGATTGAAATATAAAAAACAGCAAGAACAATGCCTGAAATGGAATAACCGAAACATTTGTTAAATTTCCTTCGTGCGATAGAAATAAATTAAGAAAATTAAATATTTATTTCTCTTTCAATGTGGTATAATAATAAAGTATAATTAAAAGAATCTTTCTAAATGCAAAAACCTATGTTGAAATTGTTTAATTATTAAATATATACTAATTATATTCATTATTGTATTATATTGTTATACAAATCCAGTAAGACACAAAATTTATATTGTAGTTTTTTGCTGCCAGATAAAATTTTGAATGTACTTGAAATACTTTGTGTTTAATATAAGTAACAGTTCCTATTTATTAAATTGTATAGTTAAACGTTTATCCTTGCTTAACATAAAATTCTTTCATATCGAAAAGTAAAAAGTAAGCTTAATTTTGTTCGATCGAAGAATCCTTTTTTTGAAATGATTATTCTAATAATTATTAATAATATTGTAATAATAATAATTGAAATTGTTAAAATTACATATACTCAGATGGGATCAATTTTATTTTATATTATATAAATATCGGCCTCATCAATAAATAGAGATATAAAGCAATAGTCATACAACATCTACGAAGTGTCAATACCAAGCAGCTACTTCAAATCCAAAGTGATGAATTTGTAAAAAAATGGTTATTTAAATGATTATAAATTAATAAATTATATATAAATTAATAAAAATCTTGTTCCAATTAGAGCATGTAAACATCCATAAACATCCTGTATCATATTTGTAATACTTTGTGTATTATTAGTAATTATTAAAATGTATAGTTGAATATTTATCCTTGCTTAACATATTTTTTTTAATATCTAAAAGTAAAAACTATTTGCACTTAATCTTTTTATAATATTTTTACTTTTTGTATATTTCTACAATTTTTGGTGAACATTTGAATATGTGTGAATCTACCGAAATTGAATTACAGAATATTATTTTCATTAGAAGCAGTCGAATATAGGTAGTAATTTCTATGTTAATGGTAATTTATTAATTTGAAATGAACATATATGTACGTATAGATTACGTTTATTTTATGTATGCGGTTAAAATGGAACAGGTGTATAGTTATATAGACTAAATATATTATTATATACCTACCTGAAGATAGTTAGGTATTTATTTTAACTTTCATATATATGTATGTATTGTAGGTACATATGTACGCATGTATTTACCTATATATAACATTACATTATGTGCATGTGTCTGTGTACTTATATGTTACATGTATAGTGAAGTGGAGTATTATTTTATACCCATAGCAGCCGAACTAAAAGCACTTGTGCCCTTACCTGTTATAATATGCTATTTATAATGTAGTTAGTTTCAAATTTCCTACTTTACGTTCATAAAATAACTCAAATTTATTTTATTATCGCATTATGTTGTATTTTTTCTGTTATACACTAATAATGTTATATTACATAATTAATGAATAGTTGCACATTTAAATGCCTTACTAAATTAATCATCCAAAAGTGAATGCTTCCCTTTATCCATGTAAGTACATGAAATGTACAAATTCCATAGAGACATCTCCATTTTGACAGTTGAAAAATGTTTGTTTAATTAATAATTGTTCTTTAAATAATCTAAACATTTAAGCTAAAATAGTTTATAGTTACTGAAAATGTTTCATACACCTAGAAGAAAATTATAGAAATCTTAATTTTATTTTTTTCCAAACGTGTTTTTTTACCTTCATCACTTATAATAAGTACGACAATTTGTGTTTTTTATTCCGCAATTCACAGAAGTATTTTTCATCTTGATTATTCTTAACTTTTCGTTATTAAATAATTATAAGTATTCAACTCCAACAAAATTTTGGTTAATATTACTTAATTATAATATTCTACACTCCAATCCATGCTTTACTAGTCAAGCCAAATATTGTAAATATCTAGAGGTCATAGGTTTTCATAAAAGAAATATTGATGCTTTGGTGTACGGAAAAATTATTTTGATACAAAAGCATACGTTATATGCAATGTCTTATAGTAATAATACTACACATTGTAAATATTTAGCTAACATCCATAAGTAAGTACAAAGTTAGGTAAATTATGTATACAAACGATTGATATTTACCATATTACTGAATTTTATTGGGCGTGGCATTAATCCACATTTTTAATACATGTTTTATTAATGTTTTATATTATCATCAAGATTAAAATCTCCTGAATTATTAAAAACCGTAATAAAAGACTAAAATCGTAATAAATCAGACATCAAGTCGAGTATTGTAAAAAATCTAGATGTTTTAACACATGTATTTACCTTTTCATGATTGCAAAATTGATGCCTACTTTGTTGTCTTTGGGAGTGCGCAAGACTCTATCCAAATTGTGAATAATTTCTTTGGATATACAAATGCGCCTTATACCTATGCTATGATTTGCAAAAATAATACTATACGTAAACATTTAATAACCACCCGTAAGTAAGTGCAACGTTAAGTGATTTCTCAATTAACTTTTTAAGCCCTTTTTTTGGAAAGTTGTTACAGTTTTTTTAATTTGATAATGTACATTCAACGTGCCTAATCATATTTATTTTATGTCCCAAAATGCTATTAGAATGCTAACAATCGCAAAAAAATAGCACTTCTCATGACATTTTTGGATATTTACTCAAAAACGGCTCAACGTAAAGACTTGAATTAAACAGCAATCGATTTCACTCTATAAAATCTAGTGCAAGGTGATATTTATATTAATTAAATTTGCCTTCTTATTAAAGAAATTTTAAGAAAAGTGATTTTGCGAAAACAATAATTGCTAATAATTTATCTAATTAACCGCAAATTATCATTTAAAGTACTACCTTGCACTAGATTTTAGTTATTTGAAGTGAGTGCCGAATAGTTCAAGTCTCTACGTTGAAACGTTTTTGAGAAAATATCCAAAAACATCATGTAATGTGCTGTTTTTTGCTCAGCGGTTTTCAGCATTTTAAAAGCATCCTCCGATTTAAAATACATATGATTAGGCATATTGAATGTAGTAGTTTTAAATTTATATTATCTTATACTTAGATATACGATTGATATTGACCATCCTATTGAATTTTATTAGGGATGGCATCAAGTCAAGTATGACAAAAAAATCTGGATGTTATAATACCTGTATTTAGCTTTTCATATTCGACAAATTGATGCTTATTTTGTTGCCTTTGGGGGTGCGAAAGACTCATTCCAAAATGTGAAAAAATTCTTTGGATATACAAATGCGCCTTATACCTATGCCATAATTTGCAGAAATAATACTACACTAAATATTTAATTAACACCCTTGAGTAAATTACTTAGATTGACGATTGATATTTACCAAATTATTGAATAACATAGCATTCATTCAACTCAAAAGTTCTACGAAACAGGATTGATGTTTAATATAAGTTTAATCATTTTTTTATATTTTCATTAAGGTCAAACTCTTCTAGAATATTTAAAAGCGTAATAAAATACTATAAAATCGTTATTTTTTTACAATTAAAGTATCCTTTCCGGAATTGTAATAGATAGATAACAAATACTGTAACACATCCATAAATTATATGTATGTAAAAATCCATGCG
>JARJDW010010989.1:0-17630 GCA_030264715.1 Adinopsis sp. GC000173
TATAAATTTTAAAACTGTTTAATTCCCTACCTCTACCTGAACCATTTCTTTTTTGTCATTATGGTGCTCAAAATCACAAAATATTAGTTTCTACTGTAACTGATCAATTACTGATTGCAACTAAACAATCTCGACAAAGCGTAATTGAATACATGAACTCGCCCTAAGAGAGTTGCGATACATTTCAAACACACTGTATCCGTCTATATCTTTACGTGCGAATCGCTGTCAGACAACAAAATTTTACAATTTAATCGCATCATTGTATATTAATAATAAATTAACTGATTTTAGAATCAAAATTGTCTGTAAAATGTATTAAGATTTACAACCATTTAGTTCTCTATCTGAAACATTTCTTTTTTTGTCACACTAATACACAGAATCACAAAATATTACAATAAATTCTACTGCAACTGATCAATTACTGCTTCCAATTAAACAATCTCGACGAAGCGTAATTGAATACTCGTTCTAAGAGAGTTGCGATACATTTCAAACACACTGTATCCGCGCCTATATCTTTGCGTTCGAATCGCTGTCGGGTAACCGAACTTTACATTTTAATCGCACCATTACCTACATATTAATAATAAGTTGATTCATTTTAGAATTGCAAATAATTTTTGTCACAATATTGATAGCAGGGAACATATAATTTAGTTTTTTTTTGTATGAATTCGCAACCTTCAACTTTCAGCTCGACGGCGCAACATTGAAGTGGAAGAGTTGTGCATTGGCAATTTTTCATTGAAACATGCTCAAACAACTTAACAAATCATTTTATTTCTGATGCACTTTTTGCATGTATGTATATGTATGTAACTATGTATGTTTCATACATACTACATAGTATACAGCGCATGCATATTGCATTGATTGTTAATTCAGCGTTCGTAACTGTTGGCGATACTTTATAATAATTCACAGACGCTGCACCAGCAACACGACCACGACAACAACAACAACAACAACAGCAACAACAACAAAAAAAACGACAAATTTTTCTACTACTTAATTGTGTATGTATGTCACAGGCAGAATAATTGTGTTTTTGTCGTCGTCTGCAATCGTCTGGAAGAAAAGCGCGCTATAGCAAAAAACGTGGTGTTTAAAGCGTGGTATCGTATGTAAGTATGTAGGTATACACACACATGTCTAGATTTAATCCTTGTTTGCCAGCGCTGCCTGCGCGAAAAATTAATTAATTATGCTAATGATGATAAAAAATGGTAAATGGATAAAGTCAATAGATTTGTAGGTAACTGCTGGTAATTGATTACAAGTGTGTTTGTTCAGCTAATTAGCGTTGCAATAATATAATTTTAACACAAATATATTACCTATGTAATGTATTATTGAATTACGTCAAAATGATGTTTTTTAACCGACCATGGAGGTCTATCCAATAATATTTATAGTAAAATTTACGATTGCCTATAAACTTGTTCGATTTTATGCTATGTGTTAT
Organism: Adinopsis sp. GC000173; assembly: GCA_030264715.1. NCBI lineage: Eukaryota > Metazoa > Arthropoda > Insecta > Coleoptera > Staphylinidae > Adinopsis > Adinopsis sp. GC000173. The sequence continues at coordinate 1,472 of JARJDW010010989.1, forward strand.
GTTATGTTATTATAAATTCTACCTACTATTTTAGTTTAGTATAATTTTTCACATAATAAATTTTCGGATGATGAAATTTCGAGGCTGAAAACGCAGTGGCAATATTTTATCACCAAATTGGCTTTTTAAAGAGCGAGACGAAGAATTTGAAAAGAAAAAAGAGAAGAAGAAATGTTATAAACAGTAAAAGCAAACAAACTATTCAACATCTTTGTTGTTGTTGCTGCTCTTTCTTCCTCTCCTCCTTCGGTACGGTTCTTAGATGGTGTGCAGTATATTTTCGTGAAAGACCCCCCATGTATATTTTGAAAGCTAACACACACACACCTTTCTCGGAATTTTATAAATCATCTCCGAGGAGGCTTTACGGCCTTACGATGGCGCATACACTGCAATATAACAGCAACCACCAAAGAGCCCCCCATTTGCAATAATAAAAACGTGTCAAAATAGCTAATTTTATGATTTTTAGAAGGGGGCGCAGGTACTTGCAAAGTGTGCGCCTCTTTTTTTGCCCATCGTTCAAGTGGATTTTTAAGTAACGTGCATTGTTGCTGAATTTATGGTTTATCTACACTTTGATCTTAAGCTCGGTACGGCACGTTGACAAAAAAAGCGTAATGCAATAAAAGCCTACTTTATATTACTGTTCGGCATAATGCGATTCACTTTAAGTCTTCGTGTAGATAGGCAAGATACAAATATCGTACAAAAACTATAAGATCTATAAATCAGTTCTTACAAACTTTATTGCAATTTTGAGAGCTTTTTTCAGACAAATTAATGAATTATTTGTCATTGATGTCAAATTTTGCACTCTTAAATCGTCATTTTCGACAATCAACTGCTATTTTCTCAAAATTAAATCAAATTTGCAACACTTCCCGCAAAATGTTTTTTTTTTTTGGTAGAAAAGTCGACTTATTTAGCGGACAATAAGAGAATGTTGTTTACACTTCAGAGATATAACTGATACTGATTTTTATAGAAAACTAATAACACTTCTATGCACATTTATGTCCAAAATAGTCTGATAGGCAAAGAACAAATATCGTACAAAAACTATAAGATCTAGCAATAAGTTTTTACATATTTTATTACAATTTTGAGAGCATTGTTCATACAAATTAATTAACTAATCTTATATAAAAAATTATTTGTCATTGATGTAAAATTTTCCATTTTTAAATCGTCGCAACTAGTAATCACACGTTTTTATTAATGGAGCCATCACATATTGGCGACAATCAACTGCTCTTTGGTCAAAATTAAATCAAATTTGCAATACTTCCCGCATAAAATAATACTCCTATTGTTTATACTTCAGAGATACATATAACTGATACTGATTTTTATAGAAAAATATTAACATTTCAATGAACATTTATGTCCAAAATAGTCTGATGCGATTAAATATTAGTTTTGGCGTCTTTAAAAATGTGCAAAAACTTCTTTATAGAGCTTATAATATATAGATAGGTAATTGCACAATGTGTTGATATTTCACGTATCTATGTTGTATATATATAATATTGTACTAAATGAATAAGTAGGTATGTATGGGCAAATTTATCGACTTTATACGAAAACGTGATTGCAATTTTTCCATCCACTTGCGGAGTGATTAAACATTCATCCGAGCGGGCAAATTTTATCCACCATCATTCGTTTTAATGAATCTTTATGTAATATAGCAACAATAATAATAATTGTTTGAGTGTTAACAAACTCATAAAGCGCCGCGCGCTCATTGTGCGGATGATAATATAAAATGCGGTTTTTTTGTTCTTGTGTGTGTGTGCGATGATTTAGATTTACAGTTATACACGGCTATCGGTATGTCTTGTCGCGCGCGCTCATCGTCGCTTTTAATTGAATTTTCTTCTTCAATACACATATTAGCAAAATGTGGGTTAGTTAATAATAATCTGCATGTGACATGGAATTTGTTTCATTAATGTAAATCTAATAAACGAAATTATTAGCATTATGATAATCTTGTCACATTTAAATATTGATTATCAGGTGGATGCGAAAAAAGTGCGTTAAACTGTTGTCTCTCTGCGACGTGTTGGGTGTTTCTTTTTGTTCGTTTGGCAGCCACCAAGCGCACTCGGCGCGGTTATTAAAACGGCATTGTTTTGTGCAGCCTAATAAATGTAATTTATGAGTGGCGCCTGCTAGTATTATGTTACTTTAATAGATGGCTTGTACTTGTACTTAGTTACACACATACATGATCGAGAAGAAGGCATAGTGTATGGAGAGCTGGAAAAAGAAGTGCACACTACGTATTCATATGAAAGAGGAGAAAAAAGGCCGACACGCATGCAATCCAACACACACACTCACACACACACCATGCATAAATGTACGATCTCGTTTGGCTTAATTTCGCGTGCATTATGTATAGGTATATAGTTCTGGTTGATATAAATTTTATACCGTGTTTGTTTGTTTGTTTGTTTGGTTGGTTGGTTGTTTTTAAAGCCCACGTGCTTTTTGGCATTTTTATAATAAGCGTAATAAAATCGGGATTGAATTCGATGTGTGTTATTATTGCGCGATCAAATGCAACAAAATGTTACGTTTTGATGCCGTATTTTATTATTTTAAGCTAGGATTTAAAACAAATTTATTACGCGCTTTGGTAGTGACCACAGCCAACTCGCTGCTTTTTATTATTGTTTACTTGATGAAATCATCGTATAACATACATGAATTGAGTATGTACGATATTATGTTGATGCAAACATTTTGACGACAATGTTAGTAGGAGTGCGATATCACGATTTTTTCCAAAAATTTTACTGCTTTTAAACTGCTGGTATATACGAATATCGCACAAAATTTATATTTACATTTTTATACAATAATGCTCGAAGCGATAATCACCTGCTAGTATTGCATTTCATAATTTTTGAATAATTTATTACCCAACAAATTCGATAATTTAAATGAAGAATCTAACTAAATGATGCCAGCAACACATTACTACACCTCTAGGTAAACGAACATTAAATTGTTCTAACAATATTCCTGCATACTGAACGATTTTTAATGCAAATTGTAAAAGTACTGCTTGATCATAAAATTTTAATGTATTAAATATGAAACATGTTTACTGTATGTTTTTTTCTCTTATTTTGCAATGTCGAATTTCATAGAATTCACTAGATAAAATAGAACAAATAATAATAATAAGTATTAACATACCACCGCGGCCGTAAACTTTTTAATTTTATTTAAAAAAATTCTGCATAGTTTCTATCTGTACGATAGTTGTGAATTTAAATCTGCTTCTCATTTTTTGCCACCACGTGTAAATTTTATGATATTATTTTTAGTGTTCAAAAGTCGGAAATTTACAGTACAAGTTGGCTAATACACATTAATTTTAAGGAGATGCCAAGAACCGAGAAGAAAAATGTTGACAAGCTTTAATAAATATTGTTTTATTTTGAAAAACAGTATGAAAATGAATAAATACAGTAAACATTTTATAAAACGCTATGTATTAGGTAGTATGAAGCCTACGCATACTATCTACTAATCTACATCTTACTCAGATTTTTCGTTAGAGAAGTATAAGATATTATATTCCATTCGACGGGAAATTTAATTTTACATACAACTACTCATACATCAAACATTTTCATTTATTTACAGGGGTAAAAAAATAAAAACATTAAAAAAACAACCGATTTACGAAAATCCTATATAAACATGTAAATTCACAACATTTTGCCTTGTAACGCCCTTATTTGAAGAGATGCGGCTATAGTTGCTATTCATCAAATTAATCACAATTAAATTACACATCTTTTTATTCTCTTTAAAATTTTTCCTGTCTCTTCTATTAAACGAGTTATCGAATGGTAAATGAGCCAGATATGATCCATGTCCAAATGAAATTTCTTAAATTTTGCCTATATAACTCAGTTATTTGAAGAAATACCTTTATTGTTGCTCTATTTACCTCTGCAAAACGGAAAGAACTTATTTGGTTACTGTATATTTGAAAAATTTCGATTTGCCCTATTTAATATTTAAAATTTAATTTTACAATTAGTTTAGAAATAGTATATTGTTTTACAAGTGACAAAAATCAAGTATTTAGCAGGCGAGAGAAAACCCAGATTGGAAATGTTCTCGATTTCCGACGAGTCAAACACGATATTTTTTCTGTGGCTATAGAAAAATAGAAAAATAAATTAATAAATTTGGATATTGGCATATATTTGTCATATTTAATCACCATTTTAAGAGGATAGGAAATGTTTTGACTTTAAAGACACAATGTGCTTCCGTACATGGAACCAAAATGTAGGAAATTGATTTTTCTATTTATATTTCTAATTACTTTTATAGAATAAGTCACAAACCATATTGAGCGTCTTATGGCCTTCAGACCATGATTTACCCATTACTGCTAAAGAGGCAAAAAGTTTTTTTGCTGTCAACCTCATATTATCGGTATCTCTTAAACAAGGTTTAAAAAAATAACAACTTTTAGTGCAATAAAGTAAATATCCACCATCTATTTATCAAAGTTTAGATTTTTTTACGGTTTCAACTGATCTTTATCTGCTTTTGTCTGACCACTTTCAGGCTGTCTACAAATGTTGCGATTTTGTTTCAAATTCGTAATAGGTATAGTTACGTTTAAAAGACGTCAACCAGTTTATTGATTTTCCATTAAATTTTGCATATTGACATATTAACTGTTACTAAAAATAGCTATTTACATCACAATTAATAAAAAATTACCTAATTCATTTTCTTCCAAGTATCTTTACATTTTACTCGTTTAGATAATATTTACCAATAAATAATGCAATCGATAAATAATCATCTCCTCACAATGCGAATGAAAAATTATCGATGACAGTTGTAAATTGATGGAATTTTGGTAAATATGAGAAGCGTTCGAGCAATGTCGAGAATTGATCGTTGATTATCTTGGATACCTAGCTTTTAGTCGCCGCAACCGAAACGCGCGCGTATTAGATTCAATAATATAAATTTTCTAAAACGTTTAGTCAGCGTTTTGAATGAAACATTGGTGGAATGTTGGTTTAAGAAAAAAAAAATGGTAGGCTATTAAGAAATTTGTATGACTAAAAGGTTGCCATAAAAAATATGTTTTTTAATTGATTTATTTGATTTACAGCACGGGTATAATTCAATGATGAGAGAAAGTTTAACGGCGGTGGTAAAAATTGCAACAATTTTTCTCCTTGTTTCAATTCAAGTTTAAAATGTTAAAAATTGCAACATTTCTTTATTGTACTTACGTACGCATTCCATTCAAAAACTTTTTTGCAATCTTCAAATAAGAATACCTAATTGTATGAACTCTGTTTAACTTTCTGTATTTTCAATTCTAAAATGCTAAAAACTTTAATACTTATTTATGCTGCGGTTTTTTGTGAATTCCATGAATGTTAAAAAATGTAATAATTTTATATTGTGCATATTCCATTCAAAAACTTAATTTTTGTAGTCAGTAAGCATGTTAAAATTAGAATCCCTAATTGTAAAAACTTTGTTAACACTTTCTTCATGTTTAATGCTAAAATGCTAAAAATTGTAATATTTATTTATGCTGCGGTTCTTTTAAACTATTTTTTGTGAATTCCATGAATGCTAAAAATTGCAACAATTTTATATTGCGCGTATTCCATTTAAAAACTTTATTTTTGCAAAATCATTTTAAAATTAGAATGCCCAATTGTAGAAATTTTGTTAACATTTTCTTCTTGTTCAATGCTAAAATGCTAAAAATTGTAATACTTATTTAGGCTGCGGTTTTGAAAGTATTTTTTTGTTAATTCCAAGAATGTTAAAAAATATAATCATTTTTTACGCGTATTCCATTTAAAAACTTTATTTTTGCAAAATAAGCAAGCATTTTAAAATTGGCATGCCCAATCGTAGAAATTTAGTTAACATTTTCTTCTTGTTCAATGCTAAAATGCTAAAAATTGTAATATTTATTTATGCTGCGGTTTTTTAAAGCAATCTTTTGTGAATTCCATAAATGTTAAAAATTGCAACAATTTTATATTGTGCAAATTCCATTTAAAAACTTTATTTTTGCAATCAGCAAGCATTTTAAAATTGGAATGCCCAATTGTAGAAATGTTGCTCACAATGCTAAAATGCTAAAAATTGTAATACTATTTTATGCTGTGGTTTTTTAATGTAATTTCATGAAAGTTAAAAATTGCAACAATTTTTTATACTATATTTACGCATTCGATTTAAAAACTATTTTTACAATTTTAAAATAAGAATCCCTAATTGTACGATCTTTGTTCAATTTGCTTCATATTCAATGCTAAAATGCTAAAAATTGTAATATTTATTTATGCTACAATTTTTAAAACATTTTTTTGTGAATGCTAAAAATTGCAACAATTTTATATTGTGCGTAATTCCATTTAAAAACGTTATTTTTGCAATCTTAAAATTAGAACACTTAATCATAGGAACTTTGTTAAACTTTCAATGCTAAAATGCTAAAAATTGTGATATTTATGATGTGGTTTTATTTTTAAAAACAGTTTTTATAAATTGCATGGAAACAAGCATATGTTTTTTATTTGTTTGGCGTTGTTTTCAAGTGAGTTTGTCAATGATCTGCTTCATGTTCACAACCTTAACGTGCGCTATAAATTGCAACGCTAGTGGTTTTACTCATATACACATACAATATTTAAAATATGCAATTTTGATAATTGTTCAATAATATTTTGAAACATGATGATTGAAAATTGGCTTTCGTCATATCGGCAACCTTGAAATGCCAAAAGTTACAACATTTCTTGCGCTGTAGTCTTGTTTTAAAAGAAAAATATTTGAGTTCCATTGGAAAGTACATGAATTTTTGATAATATTTGTGTCACAAAAGCAAAGTGAAGATTTAATTATCGTTGTTTGAACTTTAAAGTTTAAATATTTAAAGAATTATTAAAATTACAAATATATAAAACTAATTTATTTGAAATTATATTAAAATTTTTAACACAGCAATGATTGTTAATTAAATTTGCATGAAATATAATAATTAATTGTTAGTTTATGATTTGTTTGGTGAAATTTAATTATCAATTTCCTCAATCAATTAGTGGTAGAAATGTAACTTTTGTGCTATTTTTGTTAAAAAAACTATATTTGAATTCATCTACATAAATTACTTAATGCTAATTTTGTGATAATATTACAAGATTACTGAAGAATTTGTATTGAACTTTAAAATACTAAAACATTTCTCTATTAATTAAATTTAAAAAAGCTGCAAAATTTTAATGACAGATTTGTAAAAATTTGTAGAAACATATTATATAATAAATAATACATTTACAATTTTAAGTTTTTTTTAATAAGTGATAAAAATGATTATTTAAATTTGTATTATCTTTACATGACATTTCTAGTAGATATTGATATTTATTGCTTTTTTATAACATTTTCCTTTTTTTACAATACGACGTAGGAGAGAAATGAGAGAAAAAAAATGAAAAATACATCACTTAATATTCCATCTGCAGTTTTCTTTAATCATTTTTCGTGCTTGGCATTAACAATGGCTTATTGAATTCCCTCGTGCTTATTATTAATTCACTAAATGTTAATTAATGCTCAAAATTGTTGCAATTAATAATCATGCAGATATAATATTGCACAACACGATTTTCTAAAACAAATGATAGTAGCTGAATAGCAACTTGTAATTAGCAATGTTGCAATTGCTGCCACCATTAACAATAACTTGTAAGTGAGTAGATACATACGATATATGCTACATAGACTAACAGCATACGTTCTGTTCTCTGTGTGTGTTTTTTTAATAATTCCAAGGCTTTTCGACGCAAATTTTACAATGCGACACAATATGACAGACATAATTTCAGCGATATGTATAATAATACGATAAATAAACAAACAGGCAGGCAAAAAAATGTTAAATGTAAATTATGTCGTATTCAAAGTTCTATTAGTAGACTGTTAGGGTCTATAAATAATTGTACGTGAGAGAGAGTAATTCCTGTACGGGATTTTTACCATTTTGTTTTCATTTTATTTTATATATAGTACATATTTAAAGATTTAGAGTTATGGTGTAGTGTGTAGTAAGTGTGGTGCACTTGTAATACGTATACACCTCTATGTCTGGAAAAAATTGCATAGATAAATAATAACTGTAAAATAAATTAATTTGAAAACGAGTAGAGAGATGGATAAATTATTAACTAGCTTGCGCTAACTAACTTAAAAATTTCATAAAATATATTTCCTCTATAAAAAAAACCAACCAAATTATATGAATAAAATATAAATTCATCGAATCCGAGTAATGTACAAAATATGTTAATGCATTTTGAAAAATTCGTCGGCGCGCGCGTTTTTTTTTCTTCTCTTCTCTTCGCTCGCTCGCCGCACGTCTCTCGTGTTTTCATCATCAGCGACTTTCTTCTCATTAGAGATAGATGAATGAAAAATTTCGGTGTTTATTATTTGGACGTAGTTCTAGTGGGGCTTTTGGTGTGGTGCGCGTCTGTGCAATGTCTAATTTACTTTCGATGACAGATAGATGCAAGCGCACGGTACAACCGTACCGCACACCGAAAAAAAACAAAACAAAAATAAAAAAGAAAAAGGCAAAATGCATACGTAAATTTATATTTAAGCCCATCTAAGTCTAAATTTATATTGGATGCAATATAATACACCTTTATCGATGATTTATGGCGCAAATTTTACGATTGAATGCATCGCGTTAATTCTAAAATTTTTTCCCACCCCGCGCAACAACAACGACGATTAATGTTCGAAATCGATTAAATTGATTGATTGCGTTTATAACAATAATCGCGCACCAGCTTTCTATATTTTACTCGTCGTGTGGTTTATTTAAATATTCGCCTGGTCGGGCGTTTGTCGTGCGCTTAATTAAAATTAGCATTTTTATTGGCGTGTCGAATCGTCGTAAAATCGTAAGAAAACTTAATTTGCGCGAGGCGCGCGAAATTCGCCGAAAAAAATAAAATTCGTGTATATTAAAGTTTAATTAATTTACATAAGTAAGCAAAAAGTTTTTTATATTATATTGTACTCACCTCATTATCATATCAAATCCATTTTAAATTATAATAATCGCACATTATAATTGAATTGAATTTTTTTTTCAATTTTTTTTTATTTGAAATGCACACAACACTATTAAATTTATTTGTTACTTTTTTATCGCATTGACTTAGTGATTAAGCATTAGGGTAAGGCACTATTAGGTATTTTATTATACTATGGCACACTTATTTATTGTTTTGTTATACGTTATTAGAAAAATGTAAAAATTTAAAACAGAAAAATTAAAAAAAACAGAATAAGGCACAGCCAGGAGGAAGTTGCTCGATTTGTTTAAATGAATTTGCAAATTTTTTTAAAAGTGATAAATATTCTATAGATTTGTAGTGTTTCGGTTGCCGGTTTGTTTAGTTTAAGGGATGATAATGATGGTGTTGGTGCTGCAACAACAAAGTGGTTGATGGTGTCTTCGTGGTGGATGCGTCCGCTTCAGGTGGCAGGCGAGTAACAGTAGGAAAGCTTTTTGTAGCAGCAACAGTGAAAACATGTTGGTATTATACACCTCGACCCGCGGTCGGCGACTGCCGTTTTCAAGACAAGCCGCCATACGTTTGCGGTGTGGCGTTCGTGCGTTCGCTTCCACTATGCACACATACATACACACACACATTTACATTCAGAGCCCCCCTACTTTTTCGTATCACATATATTTTACATTTTGTTATTATATTAGAACGACGTCTTGTTTCCCATGATGAGGAGCATCATCATCGTGCGACAAAACGACCACAAAATCGGGCACCGAAAAGCGAGAAGAGAAAAAATGATAATTAAGCCATTATTCATATATACGAGAGAGGAGAGAAAAATATCGTGCTGCGTTATAACGCCTAGGCAGAGGCCCCATCATGATACTCTCGCTCGCTCACTCAAAAAATTAACACATCACTCGCGAGCGAGAAATGGTAATTTCGGTGGATTTTCGACAGGGCGCAATAAATCGATTTCGCGCGCGAAATAAATCAATCGCATTTTATATGGTGTTGTTGTGCATTATATACCTACATATAACATACGTGTGTCCCTAAAAAAAGTAAAACAGGTTGTTATATGGTTATACTGTATAATATGGCACAACACACACATACACACATACACACTTCAGTGGCGTAACACCAACCTATTTTGCATATTTCAAGATTATGATAATTTTGTCTCACATTCCACCATCACCGTCATTTTCTACAAAACGCGCACAAAAATTATTATCATTATTATTATTATTATTATTATTATCTAGATATGTATACATACACAATACATACAAATAGGTTGTTTTATCTCAAAATATTAAACGCATCGTTTCATCCACGTGCAGACAGGTGTATATAACATAACATAGTAGTACCGGAGCGATTACGTGTGTCGTCTTGTTGTCGTCTTTGTTATGTGAAAAATCGATTGTGTGTATAGTGTAAGTATATGTGTGTGGTCCTCCTAACCAGCAGCTAATCATTGTAATGATGATGATTATTTAAGCGCGCCCAAAATGAATGCGAAACAACAACCACCACGCAGCATCAGCAGCAACAGCGGCAATGCTGAAACAAGCAGAAAGTTAAGCGAGAGCGCGCTCGCCGTTTTTTTTTTCTGCCGCTGCACTTCTTCTCTGTATGTGTGTGTGAACGATTCATTCCGAGAAGCAATTTGGCAGATTATAAATAAAGATATGGTGTGTGTATTCATGTATATATGAACGTGTGTGGATGTGTACGTCTGCCAGTCGGTCAACGAGCTGTAAAATTAAGCAATTTTCTAATTAATACCTACTCCTATTAACGTAATTTATTATGCTTCGAGTTTCGGGGCGGAGACGCGGCGCTGCGAAAATTCACACATTTTTACACGCACGAAACCATCAAGACCAGACAATATTATGATATTTTCGCCCTGCCTGTCTAAAAATATCGTTTTTTTTCTGTTTTACCCAATCGCCGCCGTAAAACGCTCACCGTGCGCCGAGATTTATCATCCGTGTGCTCCCAAAATTTTGATCGAACGCTGTAAACAAACATTACGCAATCCTTGTGCCGTAAATTCAAGCGCGATACAACACGCTCATAAATAAATTCGATTCATGCATATTGCCCAGCTCGCGTGCGCGCTTTTTATTAATTAAGCTCACCGCAGCACAATTTGATTGAAATCATAATAATAATATTATTTTGGATAGCGCAAAAAATGCGCGCGAGTTTTTTCAGCGCGCATCTGGCAAACGTCGAACGACGAAAGAATTTCAGGCATTCGCGCGCGCCAGCCTGAAACGCACACTCACTCTATACCGCGTGTATGTTTTTCAATCATCAATACAGGAATCATTCGTCAAACACCTGCCCCGTGATTTGTTGACGCATAATCGGCGGCGCGCTGAATTTTTCGCCCGCGTCGTCGGGAAACTTCCGCTGTTTCATGATTTTGATGATAAATAGTTTGGTTGAGTCGCGCGCGCGCTTACTTGCTCGCTCGCTCACTCGCTCGCGTCGTCGCCGCCGCATTAAATGTAAATAAATTTGTTTAAATTATCCCATCGCGCAATTAACGCAATGGAATGCATGATAAGCACATGTCAATTATGGTAATTAAACTTTATTGAAGGTAAATAAATCAAAAATCACTTAAGATGTCATGTCCTAGCTGAATTTGTCAATATTTATAGTAATAAATAATTAACGTGGAACCGTTATTAATGTACACAGAGTATAAATTGTTGGAGGAAAAAATTTTTGTTTTAGTTAAATGTGTGATACATTTTATTGTAGTTTATGACAGTTTTATTACGCATGTGAAAAACAGATCAGTTTACTCTCTTGTATTGTGGATCGAGCGAGGATGAAACATGTTTTATTTTTTTTGTATATCTCCACATTACATACACACACACTCACACACGCATACACATACAGTTTAGGTTTTTGTTTGTTGTGCGATCGGGTATAGTTTACACGGTTGTGTTTCGAGTTGTTTGGTCTCTTGCCACTCTTATCGATAATAAATTTATAAACAGCTTCTTAACATTTTATATTAAACAGTTATGTGGTTCAATAACCTGTCAAAGATAATCTTGGTGAAAGTACCGCTGACACTTTTTTTTTCTTTCCCGCAGTGCGTCGTTTCGTAGTACTTGCGCGCGTATGTAGGTACGCACGTATGTACTACTTGCGTACATCTTGACGAAAATTCTGCTCTATAGCATTTCGACCATGCCGACTAACCTATAAACTATCTATATACATATAGCCTAGCTATGCATACATGCATGCACAAACCGTCAAATATATATAGATATATAAAATATATATTTTTTGTGAGCGTGTAATGCCATGCATCAGGATTCATTAACTTGTCCTCACATGTTTACATTAACTTATTTATGAGACGCTTCTCATATGTCAGTTGAAATAAATAACGCTCTCAGATTGATTTATTCACCATCAACGCGATGTGGTTGTGATCGTATGAGACAATCTACGAAGGAAATTACATACGTTATTTATAATGCATGGATGGCATAGAAATGTTTTTCCTTCGTGGTGGAGAGGAAAAAAAGTTTTTTTTGGAGGAGTAGTAGTAGTAGCGTCGTCGTTCGTCGCTCGACTGAAGAATTTTTCAAATAACACAAATATTGGATTTTTTAGCCCACAAGTACCTACCATTTAAATAAAATATTTGACCAAATTTTTTGGCTTGTTGGCTGCGTGTTGATTTAGGATACTAATCAAAATGTGTCCACTAAACAACAAAGCAAATATTTAAAATACTACTCGTATCTTGTGTGCAGGCATGTAAACTACACTAAATATAATACCTGAAATTATGATCATGGGCGTCGTCTAGTGTAAGTATGACGAAACTCCAACTTGCAGTTGAAGCCGATAGATGGAGATAGTCAGCACTATTTCAAACTGTATGCAACTACCAGTATTGGGCATTATCCTGTTTAATTACATATTAGGTTTGTTCCAAGTTACGGTTATTAACTAGTTGTCAATTAGTTGGTAACCGTTTACAACTAATTTTCGATTTCTTATAAGCAGTCACCAACTTAAAATAATTGTCAACTGATTACCAATTATCACTTTAGACAGAATAGAAAATTATAATTTTTTTATTTAAATTAATTTTTATAAAAAATCAGTGCGATTTAAATCTAATTTTTATCAATCTAACCTACTTTTATTTTATGCCAATAGTAAAAATCTATATATTTTACAATTTACACACACAAATAAGTCAGAAGCACAATAAAATCAACATAAAGTACAAATAACAATTCATATTTTTGTTGATATACAGTCTCCAACTTTTAGTCGTCACAATAATTTGCAAACTGTTTCGACCGTTGCCAACCGGTTGTGATATAGTCTGAAATGACTTGAAACGCACGACCAACTTTCAGTATTATAGAACCATCACAAACAAAAATAAATTGTTAAGTCTCGGTCACACGACGCTGGTTTATCAGCCGCTAGCGGCTGCTTGCTGATAGCAACACCAGCGGTTGGCTACCAGCACCAGCTTGAATGGGTTCACACGTGACAGACAAAACAGCGCGCTGCTGCTGTCAGTTTTATCCAAAATTATAAATTCGACTGTGTCAAAATGTCAAAACAATATCCACGTGATCCAAAATGAAAGCGCTGGTGACACAACCCAGGTTCACATAACCCTGTTGCTAGCGTGTATGTCACTTGATCAAGCAACTAGCGCTGGCAAAGTTGGGACACCCCAATTCTACTAGCCGCTACTAAAATCGCTCGTGTGGTGCTGGTACCAGCGTGTAAAAGGGTTTACACGATGGCTGCTAACAGCAAGCAGCGGCTAGTAAACCAGCGTCGTGTGACCGAGGCTTAACATTATAGAAAATGTTCGTTTAATTATACTTTTAAAATGCACAATATTGTTTTAAAATCGTTCTCCTGAAAAATCAGGATTTTTGAGTTGTGTCAATTTTCTTGTGCATCGACGAAATATGCTTATCGACTTCAGTACCTACGACAATAGGCCTACCCCAATTAAAGCTTTATTCATATTATTTGTGTAGGAAACTTGAAACGGACATTGCATTATTATGCAAGTTATTTAAACAAAATTTTATTACGAATACATATAGGTTTGGAAGAATCCATAAATCATGTTTATTACAATTTATTACAACGTTGCGACAATTCAAATAATTCAAACAGTTAAATAACGCCAATTAATGATTTTCCTGATTTTATATGTATTAATTCAATTATTAAAGAAAATAATAAAAAATAAAATAGATTGGACATATGTATAAAACTATACAGTCTGATACACATTATCATTCATATCTTGTCATGAAAGATGAAGTAAAATCAATTTATTTTTCTAATTGTAACAATGTCTTTTGACATTTCTGGTTGATAATTTTTTTATCACACGATAATATGTTTTGTAAGCATTCGTATTAGTTTAAATATAAGGTATTACTATACAGTATTATATTGTATTGCTCAGAATTATTTTAGTTGACTTAAACTCTTAACCCTTTCTATTTTTACTAGATAAAATGCAGGTATTTTATATTATATTTAAGTTTACGTTTTTTTTAGTATTTTTTGTGTTTTTTATTATTTGTTTTAATATTTTTCGTGTAAAAACATTTAAAACAAATAAATATATAATTTAACAGTTTTCCTTCATAAGAATAAACCCTCCCAAAATTTGCATTTTCTCATAAAAAATGTGTCATTTTTAAAAACTTATTATGGCGTGAAAAGAAAAAAAAAACATTATCTGGATAAAAAAAAGAACAACTATCCCTAAAGTAATTAAAAAATAAGCTACCTCTCAATTCTTCATAGTTTTTGAGACATGACTTTTAACAGCAATGCCAAAAACTGACAAAACTTTCCTGGTTTTTAACATAAAATTTCATAAATTTTATATTATTAGCATTGGAAGCAAACTAATTGCAATTTTTCACTACCCATTAGTGGTATTACCAACATACAAAATATCTTGGAAATTTTTTAAAAGCCGCGCAACTACTTTTTTACGCTTTAGGCATATGGAGTAACCCTGCGACATGTTTGTTTACAAATTTTTGCTGTAGTCTTTTTATTATCTTTTGCTAGCTTTTTGTAATTTTTTGCAGTCTTTTTCGCAACTTTTTTTCAACTGCTTCAGTCGCTTCTGCTGCTGAACACCTCATATATATTTACAGAAGTATGTAATATATATAAGAAAATATAATAGTAGGTTTAGAGGAACCCTTACTAGAAAACAATGAATCTATTCATTCTTTAGGTAAATATAAAGTTAATGGAGTAAAGGACCCCGCACAAAACACTGTGATTTTGGACCTCACTGAAATTTTCTGAAATTTTGATTTATTATAGTTTATGACCTCCTGAACAAATGTTTCCCTGGTGAAAAAACTTTTAAATGGACAGTTTTTGATATATAGATGTTAGAAGTCACCAACTGCACAAAGCAGTAAGGATTTTAGACCTCGCCGAAAAGTTGTGAGATTCTAATATGTTATAGTTTGTGACCGCACGATGTAAAGTCCTCCATGGTCCAAGAACGCTACTGCTTTGTGCAGTTGGTGGCTTCGAAGCTCTATATAGCATAAAAACTGTCCATTTAAATGCTACGCACCATGTACCATGGAGGACTTTTGATCGGGCGGTCACAAACTGTAACATATTAGAATCTCATAACTTTTCAGTAAGGCCCAAAATCCCTACTACTTTGTGCAGTTGGTGACTTCGAAGCCCTATATCTCAAAACCTGTCCTTTTAGAGGTTTTTTGACCGCGGGAACTTTTGATCAGGAGGTCTTAAACTATAACATATTAGAATCTCACAACTTTTCAGTCAGGTCCAAAAACGCTTTTGTGCAGTTGGTGACTTCTAACGTCTATACATTCTGTCAAATAAGTATCGAGAATTGATCATTTAGAAGGCTCGGTTTAAGATATTGTCAAAATGTTATTTATTGATAAATTGGTAATACTATCCTCTATACTGACATGTAA
>JARJDW010010999.1:0-19287 GCA_030264715.1 Adinopsis sp. GC000173
AACAAATAAAATAGGTAAAAAAGCTACATATTGTAAACTCATCATTAAATATACAAAAATCGCATTTGTAATAATCAGGGATGTCCTGTAAACTGCATTCCGTATGGACCATCCCGAACATAATTCACATCTAAACCATCATTTGTTGCCTTTTCCAAATTCACGACGAATTAAGCTCTAACCGTCATTACGTTGGGCAATCTCGTGTAAATTACATCTTACAGTATTCAGCAATACAGAGCAGAATTCCTCTTTGTATATATATTATTAGATCCAGAAATAATTAATATATATAAATATAAATAATTTGGCTTCAATTATTATGCGCATTTCAGTTATAACAAAAAACACGAAAGATTGTATATAAGGGCCGCTAATTTATTTGTTTTGGAACTGTCGTCATTTTACAGTATTTTCGCTTACACAATGTTTGCAAGATATGGATGCGTTAATATGATAGTAAAATTATTTGTCTGATTTTTTATGAAATTATACCGTTAATTGAATTAGAAATTATAAAAACACAGTACAAATGAATTCGAATCGTCGAACAATAAATTAAAGAGCTCTTTTTCTTGGAGTATTTATGCAATTTGTGTCATTAAAGTTTCTTTCATAAAACAACAAATGCGGGAAAGAAAAGTCTTTCGCCGACTAAAAAAATTAACGATATTGCTTTGATCATTATTTTCAACAGCTTTAGAGTGTCCTTAAAGTGGAGTGTTTTAAATTATGGCACGATTGTGGTCCAACATCTAATGCTGACTTTTAAAATAACATTAGAATTTTAGGAAAATCGCTCAACTAATTATTTGAATTTGAACAATAATGTTTTTGGAATCTTTTATCTATGTTCAATAAAACAACGTATAAAAATCGTTTTCAAGCTAAGAAATTAAATTTATTAAATTGATCATTATTTTTCAAAGCTTTAAAACATGCCTTCTAAGACGACAGTCGTAAATTATGACACGATTTCCTTTAAAATTTGTTATTATTTGTTATTTCTTTATAGTATAGCTTTTTCATATGACCCTCTTTAAACTATCAATGACATTTTTTGAAGATCGACTAAACAACATTTTCCCGATCGATAGAAAACAATTTTGAGCGGATTTTTCTACAATTTTGAACGTTTACATGAATGTTTCCTTTAGAAAAAAACAGCAAATATTTGTGGAAATTCAGATTTAGATTGTGCCATAATCCTGCCTGTGCATATAGGATGACTTAAATTGAAGAATTTTTTAGTTTTTTGATGCACTTGTAAATAGAATACATAAAAGAAAATGATCGTTAACAATCGGAAATCGTGTAAATCTATCTATTGAAATACGTGAAGAAGCTGAAAAGTTACAAACTTTCTTAACTTTGATATTTTGCTTCCTTTTTGTAATCTTTTGCATTTCATCACTTCAAGTTTTGCTCTTTTTTACGTTGTTTAAATTATTTCTATGTTCATTAATTTTTTCACAATTTTGTAGCTTGTACTTCACTGTTTTTCGCTCTTTTTAAATTTCTAAAAGAAGAAGTCAGAAAAAATGCAAAATACGTCAAAATGGGCGGAAAATGAGAAACATGTTTAATTTACGAAAAAAGTGCAACAAATACAAAAAACAACAAAATATGGCAAAGAATAGGAAAAAGTAAAAATATCAGAAAAATGTAATACTGTAAACACTTTTAAGATGTTAAACATTCAAAAATTATAACATCTTGAGAAAGCCGGAAACTTTTCAGGCAATCCTTGCGTATTATATGCTAGTATAACTAACTTCAATTGCATTACAAAACGATTTGCAACATCTTCTTTTATGATTTTTATAATCCAATAGTGGAATCTTTTTTAATTCGGATATATGCCAACGTGGTGCTTCCGACGATAATTTGACCGTCAACATTATGTAACAATTTTTATCACTTATCGTAAATTTTGCGAAACACGCCTTACGCATTGCGTGTGTGTTGAGAAAGGTCCAGCGCGTCCAACGTTGAATATTTATAGTTACGTGCACTTATTCGTGCCTGCCCCCCAATGTCCTTTGTAGCGAAATCTATTAGCAATAAATTCGCATCTGAATTTCCTCCTCCGAACAGCTAAAAAGACAACAACAACCAACAACAAACGAAACCGTGCGCGCAATAAAATCGTCGCCATTTCGTTTTTAATATCAATTTTGTTGAAACCATCCATAAAAAAATCAATCCATTATCGAAAACGGTATTATTTTTTTATTTGCGATGCACAGACAGACACAAATAGATATATATTTAGTACACACAACGCTATCTCATACAATAGTAATAATAATAATAATTGATTGAAGTAATTAATTGCACACACATATGGTTTTTAGTACAGTTGCCAGTTTAATGAGATTAGTTTCAGCTGAGTTTGATGCAATTTAAAACATTGTCCGGCATAGTATATATATGCATACAAAGTATATATATCGGCTTTGATACGGCAAACTCAATATTGTTTATCTTCATAAATAAATGTCGTCGTCATCAGATTGTTTTAGTTATGCGTTTTGTGCAGTTGGAAAACAAATTTATTTTGTATTTGCAATAGGTCTGTAATGTGTATATTATTGTATTGTTTTGAAATTTCGAAAAAGCGGCAGTTTTAATTTAAGTGTTTCAAAAGTGTGTAAAAATTCTGGAAATTACAACAAATACCATATGTACATATATGGAGGCAAAATAATAAATTTTTGTGCCTTAATACATATTTACAGGTCTTTGTAATGGTTTTCCTTGTTTATATCCATCTCTAGGTGCATCTAGAGGCCAGTTAAGTGTAAACTAAAAAGGCTTAGGACGGTAGAGTTTCGAATTGCTAACCTTTAATTTTAAAAGTTCTAGTTGTAAGATTAATTGCATACGTGGTTGTATACTTTTAAGTTTAGAATTGAACCGTTTGAACCTAGCATCAATGATATATCATTGCTTGTCATAAACATAATAGATTATGATTTGAAAATTAACTGATTTTATAACTATATTTTACGTTTTGCCATCGTTTTGTAAAGTTTTAATTTTGACGTTTTATAGAATTTTATGGTTGGTGATACTGAGCATGATACCAACTTTTTAATAATAAAGTTACTTCTCATTAATATTTACTTGTCATTTACTTGTCCTATAAAACGTTTTATTTTTCTTCAATATTCGTCGTCGGCATGAAACTTATTGAACATCAGTGCTTTACCACTTGGTGGTTCTTGGTGTCGATGCTGATTTGGTTCTTCTTTGTTGCTAATTTGATTTTCAATTGGTATCCAATTGGTCCTCATTTGACGGTCATTTGGCACTTATTTGATTCTCATTGAATTGCTCAGTTGGTGCTCATCTGGTACTTCTAAGAAGCAGTTGAACAATTTTGTATTGCTGCATATTCTAAAACAATTATTTATTTAAATCTAAAATTATAAATAAAAAATATAATCCATTTCATACAAATTTTCACGTTTTCATTTGTGTTTTCATGCAAGCTTCTGTTGTTTTCAGTCAGTTTATTATCGCAACGCTTTTTTGTCTATATTTACGATTGAATTTTATTATTATATTACCGTTTATGCGTTTTCGATCATTTTCACAGCGATACATAAGATTTCCACATCGATATTTTTTATGTGCACGTATAAAGCGAACGAAAGAAATTTCATTACACTCCTCCTTCACCTTATCGGGATGTAGACATACGGCATATTATGATTCGTTTTAATTAAAACGAAATGCGCGCATTTCCTTTTTGCTTTTTGATTTAGTTTATGGCCATTATGTTGAAATACTTTATTCCAAACATTAACTAAAAGGAAATCGTGATTGTGATGGTGATAAATGTGTGCAATTGAATGCTTGATTTATGTACGGTTGTAACTGCCAAAATAACATTTTAGTAAATTATTATTATCGAGTATTTTATGTATTATCAAGCGCGTAAAAGATAAAAACACTTGTCGTAAAATATTAATAACAATCAATTATTTCTATTTAACGTTAAAGTGAGAAAGTAATGCTACTTAGTGTAAAATATTAGAATGTATTTGAGAAATAAACAAGCATTGCTCATTAATTTTTATCCTCCTGGGCAACGAAAACAAATAACTATCAAGCGATAATCTGAGGAGGCTATTATATATCGGATATAAGTAATGATATAATAAATAATAGTAAATTCATCTCTTTCAATTTTTGTCGAGTTTGCAACGAGAGATCTGTTTTTTCATAATCTGCAAAAAGCCAACTGTTTTTGTTGTTTCAACAACTGTGTTATTGTATCGTCAGGCAATAAAATGTCAAAATCATTTATTCATTAGGCCTAAAAGCTCAATGTCTTATTGATAAAACAATGCAACTATATATATTTGTCATAATTATATCAAATATTTAAAAAATATATTCCCTTTTTTTTCACATATCTTGAAAAAAGTACTTTACTGCACTCATTTCAATGCAATGTTTTTAGTTATACTATTATGCATTTTTGAATTACTGTCGAGCACTAAAATTATCAATTGCACACATTTCTTTAAAAATAAATAGTAGCATTTTGTTATTAAAAAATTGAACAATTGATGGTCTACTCATACAATACAAATATCTTGTTTTTCGATCTGCCACATAAAAGTGAAGATAAATTGTGAAGCAGTCAGTAAATTGGATAAAGATTATGTATTTCATATTGTTGTGCTGCTTGGCTTACATTTTAAACAAGTATGTGGAAAAAACTTGAAAAATTGCTCGCTGGACAAAGATTTGGATCAAATGTCGAGCTAGAATTCGTGTTTTCTCTTCTAAATGTACTGAATTGCAAAAGGATTAGGCTGAAAAATTAAAAATGTTTGTCTTTGTCATGCTGAGAAATTTTTAACTTACTTTACACGTTTGCCAAGAACTTGAGCTTGAATTATTTTTTATTCTGTTTTACATAGTTTCGATTTATAGAAATATTGGTTTATAATGAAATATTAAAATTCATTGAATTTTACGAAAGTAATATGAATCAATTTAAAAACGTAATCAGTGATTAAAACTCTGTTATAAATAATTAAAAAGTTTAAATGACTTTTATGGGCAGCTTGATGGAAATTTAGGTCCGCAATATTGCATAGAAAATCTATTTACGTTATCTTGTTGTGTGGAGAGAGCAAGCGAGCGCATTAAACACATTGTGTAGCAGTTAAATAGTCGAGACGTATAAATTTTCCAATATTACAAAATGAAACAATGTGGAAACTAATATTTGTAAATTGTGGTTTTAGATTTCGCTCTCGAAGGAGAAGATTGCAAGCATATGTGCGGAATGTGAACGTTATATCGGTACTCAAGGTGGTGGAATGGACCAAGCTATTGCATTCCTTGCAACAAAAGGTATAATAAGTATATAAAGTGAAATATTATTTCTAACGGCCCACCATACAAAGTGTTTATCCTATATATCGCACATACATACTTGTACATGCGACAAACTTGCCTATCTAAGCACCCAAAAAATCGATATTGGCTGATTAAAAGATTTTGTGTTTCGCTGACGGGATTTCGTGGAATGTCACAGTTCTCTCATCGCATTATAGAAACAGCTTTGCGGAGAAAAAATGCGACGATGTAGGATTTTTTCGATCGAAAATGTAAATTAAAACAAAATGTTGCATCAGCTATATCATATCATAATAAATTGCTCCTATACAAAGTGGTTCATCTCACATTGTCTCTATAGAAACCTAGAATTCAATACAAATAGAAGATTTTTTTCTACAATACTGCAAATAAGAATTATAATTTACGAAATCGAGGTTCTAATTCAGAAATTACAATTAAATATAGATAATGTTTTTAGTGCTCACCTTTATGTATTTGTATTTACTCCTAAATTACAAATCTAAGTTTTGTTCTTCTCAATAAAATTATTACTATTTGTTTTAACTAATATGAAGTTAGTTATTTACTGTTTTGAGGTTAGAATTTAAGTGCCAACATAGATTTGTGCTTATTGGACTGAAGAATTGAACTCTTGTAATATTTAAAGTAAATACGCATAAAAGAAGTTACGAAATAGAAAATAGTCGTTCTGATTCAAAAATTTTATTGACAAGCAGATTTCTAATCAAAATTATTACCATTTGATTTGACTATAATGTAAGTATTAAGTTTTGAGGTTAGAATTTAAGTGGCAACGTAAATGGGAGCTTATTGGACTGAGAAATTAAACGTCCGTAAAATTGAAAACGCATACACATCGGAAGTAATGTAGAAATAGAATCGTAAAAACTCTATTCCATAAAAATCATTTTCAAAAAAATCTAAATTATTAAATTATTAGTATTTGATTTATAGCGATTTGAGCAACGAAATTTCAGCTCGAGCACCCTACACAAAGGCGAATATATAGAATATGTGTCATTATTTTTAATTAAATTACTAAAATATTTACGAAAGACAGATGTTGTTTCCATGGGACAATGTTACTTAATAAAATACATGCAATAAAAAATTGCCTTTTTAAGCTCGGGGACAATAATTTATTAGCGAAACCTGGCCGTGAGTGAGTGAGTATTTTTATGAATATAAAATTTCTAGCGACTCGCCCTCTCAAAACACCAAATTTCTATAAAAGTATGACGCGGCTACAATGATAAACGGTTTTTAGATAATGGAAAAAAATCTTTGAATACGTAAATTTTACGTATTTTCTTGCTTGTTATATAAGAAGAAAATTTATACACACATCTTGAAATGGTTTTTTTTTATAAACCAGAAATGCGTGCGATTTGCTCACAAAGCATATTTATCAAATGACAAATTAGCTTGACAATAAATCATCGACGTGTATAGATGGGAATAAACACGCTGGCTGGTAAACATTAACGCGCCATTTATCAACAATTAGGCGCACGGAAAATAAATAAAATCTTAAATAACAACAACCTTCCCAAAAATAGCAGCGATAGGCCGGTATAGGTTCCGGCTCTTCTTTTTAAACACAAATCCGTGATTTATTGTCGCAATATATATTTTAAAATGACATTTTCATATATCGTCAATAAATCATGGCAGCCAGATAAAATATCCTCAACTCCTATTGATTTGAGAGAAACGTAAAATATCTTTTATTTACTTAACAAACAAATTAATCAAAGCGAGGCGCGCGCGGCTCTGTATCTAAATAGTAAGGCAATTAATTTAAGTTCATACCTTCTCCGGCATGATGTAAACACTTGAAATTAATTGGGTCACTTGCAAATATCGAAACGAAGATTGAATTTCAATCAAATTAGAAAAAGATGCGGCGGAGAGGGAGAACATATTCTTGCAAATGATATTTAGTGCGGCGCGCGATATGGGAGATGTGCATTTTAACGATGCGCGCAAATGTGCATTACCTACATATGCACTTTGCATACAGCCGGTCTCATTAGCCGTATAAATAGAGTTTATTTAGCAGTCGTGGGAATTAAGATTACATCGAAACAAATATTTCCATTAGCAATTTACGTGAACGCGTTATTTTTTAGTACTCGTACGTATTCTTACGCAGATTAAATGATTTGCGATAATCATATTTTTATAGAGGTTTGCTTCCGCTCCTACATATAATTGTTGTTTCCAATATTAATATATTAATTAATTCTAATTGTATTAGACGTTAACGCTGAAGTATCTATTTACAGCGCGCTGCTTTGTAATAGCAGCAGCGAAGGCAAAATTGGGATTTGGCGAAATTTTATGGACTGTTTATTTTATACACGCCACTAACATCACCCCAGCTTAAGATTATTAGTTATTAGATTTTTATGTTTTTTGTTTGCGTTTCATCGATTTCACTAAAGTGATGATATTATTTGTGGATGTTTAGGCAAGTTTTTTCGTTAATGGATTAATGCAAAAGTTTCCAATTGGCATTTAGATTTTTAAAATTCTTCTCTTATGACATTTCTTCTTTCCTATTTCAACACTACATAAAATCATATGGGATTGCATATGGGATAAAGTGTCTTTTGTTTTTTACGGATTGTGCCCTTATTATTAAAGATATTCAGTTTATTTAAAAAACAATATAAAGTTAAATAATACACGCTAGTCGCTATAGTCCATTTGGAAAAATTTTTATTTAATGCCATAATTGCGATGTGTAAATCCAAAACAATTTTATAACATTTTTTACATTACTATTTTGGTATTAACAGGAGCTCTATAGTGACCTATCTGAATTATTTAAATTTAGTTTTCTTATTCAAATAAAGTCGATATTTTAATCTATATGATCCTAATCCGCCAAAAACGGTAGACATTTTTTTCGATGCCGTTAATACTGATAGAAAAGTATCTTTAAATTTGTGTTATTCTTAAAATATTTGGATAAAATCGAAAGCTAATTAAATTAATAAATATATAATGAAAAATAAACTGCGTATCATCGATTTAACTGAATATTAACATTATTTGCTGATGGTTAGGCATCATTTTTTGTTTATTAGCTTAATTCAATTATTGTATATCTCATCTTGAAGAAGTAAAGTCTTTAATTTGTAATAATGTAAGGACATTTTTTATATATAGATTTAAAAAGAATTTTAAATTTGTATTTTTAGAATATTTTTTTAACAAAACCGTAAGCTAACCAATTAAAACAACAAATTTTCACATTTGTTTGTGTAATATTTTGGTATTATAAAAAGCTCTATAGTGATCTACGTGAATTATTTAACTTTAGTCTTCTTTTTCAAATTAACTTGTTTTTCTGAACTATTAAGGTCCAAATTCGTTAAAAGCGGAAGACACTTTTTTCCATGACGTAAATACTCATAGAAAATTAACTTTAAATTTGTATATTTCTTAATATATTTGGATAAAATCGAACGCTAATTAAATGTAATGAGCACGATAAATAAATTGAATTAAATAGGTAAAAATATAATGAAAAACAAACTACGTATCATCGATTTAACTGAATATTAACATTATTTGCTGATGATTAGGCATTATTTTTCGTTTATTGGCTTAATTCAATTATTGTTTATCCCATCTTGAAAAAGTAAAGCCTTTAATTTGTAATAATTTAAAATTTGTGTTTTTCTAATAATTTTTTAACAAAACTCTAAGTTAATTGATTAAAACAACAAATTTTCAAATTTTTTTAGAGATAATGTTTATGAATAAAAATGCATTTTAGCAAATAATTAAATAATTTTTGGCATGAATGCATTAATATTTCTATTACTATTATTAACCGTTCCCATTCTGAATGGGTTTTGTGATTTTCAATTTCATATTTAACCGCCGACCCATAAAATTATCATCACATTCATTCCACTCTTATTAACAATTTGCAAAATAATGTGTGTGGTTTTGTAAATGATCAAATAAAAAAATCTTCCCCTTTTCATTCTAAAGCGTATACTCATTAAACGCTTAATTAGTTTTCAACTGAGATCTGCATTTGAATTTAATTAAATTGCTAATTAACAACTTAAATGACAATAACAAATATTCACTAATTGAAAATTTATCTTCTTTCGGTACACACAATTGGATAAATAAATTGTTTTCTCAATGCTTGCTAAAATAAACGATATGATGTTAATACAATATACATATTATAGAATTATTGATTGGATAAAGTTGTTTGTTATATTACATTCTAGAAGTAGTTAAGTTTGTTGTTATAACATAGTCATAGAGACAAGTGAATTATTTACGTTTTGAGCATGAAAATGAGGTTTTTGTGTCATTAAAGGATTGTTAATAAATTGATGATTTTGCAGGATGTGCCAAATTGATAAATTTCGATCCTTTGAGATCAGAAGATGTGGCTTTGCCGCCGGGGGCGGTTTTCGTAATAGCGCACAGTTTAACACGACTAAACAAAGCAGCCACCGCGGATTTCAACTGTAGAGTCATTGAGTGTCGGCTCGCTGCACAGGTAAATAGGGACCTTAACGTGATTGATGTCTCAAATTTCTCTTCCTTAATATATTATTCTTCGTACAAACACAAAGAACCGCATAGCACAACGACAAAAACGACATCCGCCTCGAATTTTCCTGATTAAATTCCAACAACCAAAACTACGGAAAATTAACTATTTTGAAAGAATACAATTTTATTCAGTTTTCAATATTTTGCATTTGATTGTCGATTTATACGCGACATTCAGGTATTGACTTCTAGCACAGGCAATATAATAGGCAGATAGGACTTCTTATGGGAGAATTTTGTGGCAGTTTTGCTATATTTTAAGTTACATATATATTCAGAAAAAAAATATATTTTTTTGACATTACCTGTTTTAACCTCAAATTGTATTGTACTTTACTTCCTTACTGTGTTGCCATTCTTTGTCTGTGATTATACGCACCCATGCAAAATTACATATATAGAAATGAGAGATTGCAACACTGCACAATTTTCAGTGGTTCCATCTATAGGAATTTAAACATAGCGTGAAATCCAAAGCGATACGCCACGCAAAAAAACAAAAATTTTTCGCGACAAAAATCTACAATTTATTCCCATCTACCTATTATATTGTCTGTGCTTCTAGCTCGTATATTGAGAAACGACAAGATTCTAAATTTTACATTTGCTTTTCTTTAATCCTCCGTATAAAAAGTGTTTTAAGAAGAAAAAAATAGATATTTTCAGAGGGTTTGAAAAAATAATTCCGAGTTCAAAGGGTTAAACAGGAATTTGAATCGAAATTTTTATACTAAAACAATCACCTTAACGTAATTGATGTCTCAAATTTCCCTTCCTTAATACATTATTCTTCATACAAACACAACGAACCGCACACCGCATCGCATCGCACTGACAACGACGACCACATCCACTTTTCGAATTTTTCTGATTAAACTCCAACAACACACCAATCGTTTATTTCAATATATGCGAACTCTGAAAATAGCAACAAAAATTATAACAGACACTTTTTAATTACATTTTTTCAGCGTGACAAATCAGCAGAACAAAAAAAAACGAAATTTGATTAAAAAAGTTTTGTCGCCGCGCTATACATTTTTTTTTCAATTCGAGGCGTTTGAAGAGAATGTGCTTATATCACATCATACACATATATATTTTTTAATATTCATCTATATGAAAATGTGCATCGCGTTCATAAAGAGCAACTTTATTACATCCTCTATCGTAAAAAATGTGATACTTAATGTCTTCATACAGATCAATATTCCCCGGCCGTTATTTTATAGGTGCTCGCAAAAAAGTGCGGATTAGATTGGATGAAAATACGTAAATTGGGTGAACTACAAGCGGCGTTAAACTTGGATCTCAACTCCATGGAACAGCTCGTTATTAAACATCTTCATCAGCATTCGTACACTATAGATGAAGTTATTATGCTGCTCGAAACTACAAACGAACAATTAAGGGAAGTTTCACTCACAGAAAATACTACGCATTTAAGAAACTTCAAGCTTTATCAGCGCGCTTTACACGTATTTCAAGGTAACTTCAGTTTATTATTATTATTATTAATAATATTCTACCTAGAGTATTATTATTATATAGCTAAATGCTTTCTATCACAATCGTCTAGACATCGTAAAACTATCGACACTGCAAAATGAAATGCAAACAAAGTTGGCTGAAATATTATTAAATGCACTTTTATTTTGCCCATTGTATTGTTGTAGTAGTAGTCGCAGCAAGGACAAGCTTTGATGTTTTCAAAAGTTCACTCATGTTTCTTTTCCTTTCATGTGGTCTTTTTGTATAAGGCAACAACAATCACTCGACTATATATTTGGTCACATAACTAAAGCAAAATTATATTTAAACAGAAAATTAGATTTTTAGAAATTTTGTCAACGAGAACTACAGAAAAGGTACTATTTTGATAAAAATAGAATTGCCTTTCTTTAATTCGCATAAGATGTGTTTCAGGATCATTTTCAGACGATCTGACAAAATAATTTTAAGCTGAAAAGGTCAAACAGTAGTTTGAATCATAATTTTTATACTAAAAACAATCACAATATCGACAAATCAATTTATGAGCTTATTATTTTTGCGTTTTCCTACAACAGCGCCAAGGATTAAGTATTTTCAGTAGACTGCTTTCATTTTCGGCATGCCAAAAGACGCTCGTTAAATTTTAAATGATTTAAATAAAACAAAATTAGTTAAAAAGACATAAAAACGTAATTATATGAGATTTTCCACCGAACTTTTGTGTTTTTATAGCGACATTTGAGCTGCGTTTGCACAAAATATCTAGGTTATCAATTACTTTTACAATTTTGCGTGAAATTAGAAGAAAATCATTACAAAAATAGATAATATAGATGGAATTGTAATAAATCTTAGAATTTTGAATGAAAAGTAGAAGAAAACGGCTAGAAAACTGAAAAAAAATTGTTAAAAAATGTAAAATTGTCTAAAATATTCAACTTTTCCCAAAAATATCAATTTAAATACTGGTTTTGAAGAAAATAGCTAAAATGTTAACCCATCTTATGATTTTCTGTGAAAATGTAAGAAATCTTGCTGAAAATTATGATGTTTTCGATAATTATGGCGTTTGTACGACTACGATTTGGTAAAACTATAAAAAATCTGCCTGAAAATTGAGCCAAAATGTATAAAAAATACAAATCATTTGAAATACGTCAATTTTCACAAAAAAATTGTATATTTTTAACAATTTCAATATTTTTTTAAAGAAAATACTAAACCACTTTTACGACGTTGTCAAAAGCCAAAAAAAAATACAATTCATTTGATAGTTCTCATGTTTGCATGTCTATGAATGTTTTGATATTGTAACGATGTAATAATTAACTAAATAAAATCTACAGCTGGTTCAAAATAAATCATTCTAAAAGTACTAAAATTAACCTAAATGTGTGAAAAAATAGTCTATTACTATAAAGATCATTTAAAATATTTAAATTTTCACAAAAATCGGGCTTTACATCAATTTGCATGCTTTTTTGCAGAAAATAGATAAAATTTTAACCAATTTTACAACTTTAAAAGAAAACTAGAAGAAATTTGTTTAAAAATTATAAAAATTGGATTAAAGTTTATTAAAAATACAGATTATTTGAAATATGTCAATTATCACAAAAAATCGGCAGTTATTTCAACAATTTGAATACATTTTGGTTAAACAGTAAACAATTTTAAGATATTTAATAAAAATCGAAGAAAAATTACAATTAATTTGATAGTTGTCATGTTTGCATGTCGATGGATGTTTTGATATCATAACGATGTAGTAATTAGTTAAATAAAATTCACAGCCATAGAAAAAAAACAGAATCGTATGAAAGGTAGACAAGTTGTATCTAACCCAGTTTTTTCCTCTCTATTATGTGAAAATGTTCTCGCAACATCTGCTTAATGCTCGCGTATATGAATGCGAATATAGAAACAACATTTATAATATTGTATCTCACTGAACAAGAATTCCTCACATATATATATATGATGTGGCACGAATATTACATATAAAGTTTTAGTATTATTGGTAGAAAAACATAATATTCAAGGTAAATACAATATTTTTTTCGATTAAAGTAAACGTGCCAAAGTTTTAGTGTTTGCTGTGCAGCTTCTTACTACTACTACTACTACTACTACAATGTGTATGTATAGTACGAGAGTACGAGTAATTCCATCAAGTTTAGAGTGAAATTATGCTGTTATTGGTTTAGCAGTTAGCGAAAGAATAAACTGTTTAAAGTTTTTACAATTTGAGAAAATTAGCAAACTTTTAATAGTAGTTAGTGTATAAAGAATATTATTCGAAATTACAATCGTGTATGGAATTAATACGTTACTATCAAGTCTAGATTCGACTCGCGGAGCTATTAACATTTTTGCAATCTATTTAGAAAAGTTATAATTTCGTTTCGTTTCATCACTGGAAAGTTTTCGGTCTCAAAAGCACTTTAATGTACTTTAAATAGATTTTCTAGTTAGTTTAATGATGAATGAAGACTTTATAACATAATTTCTTTATGTTGAAGTATGCATTATATCATCAGCTTTAATTTTTTATAAATCAATATTTGTATATAGGTATATCGTTTATTGACAAACATTTCGAGGAAGATTAAAATATGTTAAAATGGCAATCAATATTACATTATCTTGGCACAAGATACACAAATTATACGCATTTAAAATGCGTTATATTAAATGTGAATTTATTTCCAATAAAAATTTAAATTGCTATGTAGCCGACAACCCAAATACGTACACATTTGCACACACAATATTTATAAGTAAAAAAATAAATCTTATTTGTAGAGGCGCATCGTGTGGATCGCTTCCACCAAGTGTGTATTAATTCGTCGGGTGAGGGATGCTTGGAGGAGCTGGGTAAATTAATGTCGGCGAGTCATGCCAGCCTGAAAGATCTCTACGAATGTAGTCATCCTCAGCTGGATAGACTTGTTGAGTTATCAGTCGACATCGCACTTGGAGCTCGTTTAACGGGGGCCGGATGGGGTGGATGCGTGGTGGCACTGCTAACGGCCGAGAATGTAGACAAATATATTACGATGATAAGGAACAATTTTTACAAGAAATTGGGAGAGGACGGCAATATGGAATCGATTATGTTTGCCACCGAACCGCAGGCTGGAGCCTGCATTTACATTGATAATTAACTACATGTACTTATTTCTTCATTGCCAATGTAATATATTTTTAATAAAATGATAATACACCTGCACGCTATAGCAGTTTTAATTAAACCCATTAAAAATATAATTTAAACTATGCATAATGTCAAATAAAAAAAATATAATATAAATATAAGTTTGTTTTGCAAAACTAGAAGTATCAAAAAGCGAAGAAGCAGCTAAATTTTCACATGTATTTTCACACAATAATTTTTGTCGTCATTAATTGCGACTTATTTTAGGTTGGTAGAAAAGACTTAAATTAATGCTCCTATGAAGACACAAGTACTTATTATAACTTTAAACTATATTAAATAAAACTTTTTTTCCTAAAGGACCTCTCAAAAGTATCTGTAATTGAAGTGGTCTGCGTTGGAAAAAAATGACAATACTATATAAAGTATAATTTTTTTAAAAACTAACCTTTTTTACATGTAATTTTAGTTAAATAAATTGTCATAGCGGTATTTTCTGCCAATTTAGATTATTTAACATGCGAGGGCTTTACAAAAGCGATGCGACGAGCTAGTAGTCTGCTTAGACTTATAATAGACACATGTTTAAAACAAACAATGAATATGCTCTAAAACAAAAATTTTAAATTCAATGGAAGATGCGCTGTTGCCACTTGGCGAAATATATTTAATATATGATTTAAATAGAACCACTCCATAATTTCCACAAAATTATGTTAATGTCTTTATTAACTTCTGCTATTAACCTATCATCATAAAAGATATCGAAAGTTAGTGTTTTGACTTAGATGATGGCTTAATAGCTGAAATTAATAAAGACAGTAATATAATTTTGTGAGAACCATCGAGTATTTTCTTAATTCATATATTAAATATCTAAAATATTCCGTTTTTCACTTCATATGTGTTTAAACACTATCAAAATACTTATAGTCTATTCGGATGACTCTTTGCGACAATAAAAGACGTTGCTCCGATATAATACGCCGTTTTTTATCTCTGTAACATCAGCAGTTAGAAATAGGGAAAATTTTATAATTTTAACTGTAATTTTATAATTTTAACAGTATTACCTGTTGCCTGTAGCCCGCTTTTTATGTAATGATTCTTCATTCCCAATTTAGAATTAATTCAGTTCCCAACTGAATTCGTACTTAAAAATCGAATTGATTAGTTCGCAACCAACTAAGTTGGAATGGTCGCAGAAAGCTGTGCCATTGAATTTGCACATCATCCATGTTACATAGTGCCATAAAATGAATGCTATATGATAGCAATTCGCGATTAATAAATACATGCCTTTGAGAGATGACTGTTTTTAGGTTAGAATCAATTTTAAGGTCTAATTTTGAATAGCGAAATATAGATTCCGGATCAGTTCAAAATTTCAAGCTCGAATCAAAATGCACACAAACCGTCCAATTAATTTTAACTTTACAATTAAATTATAATTAACCGCGGCATAACGCAACACGTATTTTATGAATTCATCAGAAATTGATCATTTCATTTTACATAAAAATTGAATTATGCGAGTATTACAAGTGTGTTAAATGTGTTGCATACACAACATAAAGCGCGTTAAAAACAAAACAATAATAAAACGATAAATGAGGTTATAGTCGTAAGCAATTTATAACTGGTGTTTGAATAAAGCTATAAGAGTACATTCACTGCTCTCCAATCTCAAATGAAGCCTTAATACATCTCCATGTAAATATAATGAATTTGATACAAATCGTAATAACTTTGTAAATACGGTAGGTGGATATGTATTTACCAACATTAATATTGCATACATTCGTGTTTATTACTTGCAGCTTTTTACTATGGAATTTATTCATTTAATATTAATTTGCAACCGGATTATGAATGCACACGAGAGAAGGCGAAACGCGGAGCAGGAGCAGGAGGGTGAGTTTACTAACACAAATTTCAGTTGTAGTGTTATTTAAATTTTACGATCTTTAAATTGGAAAGTCGAAAGGTTTATACAGGTTTTACGTGCAAAAAAAAGGATTTGCCTTAATATTTCAATACTCTATTTATTCAAGCCTTTGTCCTTTGTATCAAGCGTAAGCACTAGGAAATAGCTTCATATCGTTGTTGAAACATTTCTACTCATGAAGTGCGCATTCATGTTTTGAAAACTCAATGTTTGAATTTGTCATACATGTACTTACATTTTCATTTATATTTTTTTGCAATGCATAAAATGGACTTACATGCTATCTCAAGTGATTATAATAACTAAATTTTTACTTAGAACTGGCTGTGTTGGTATTCCCATACGAAGCAAGATTCTTTTTCATGTAAGATAACTGTTGTTTAGTAAATGATATTTATAATATCTGGACAAGGTTTTAATATTTGCAAAATACACCGGACACAGGAAATATTTTCTACATCGCTTCAAAATGTTGCAAAGATGCGTTAATAGATCAATTTTTTACAATTTTCATTTTAAACATCGATAATTGTGTTAAAACGGTACTACATAAGGTATCAAACTGTGCTACATCAAGCCTCATAGAGATATTGAGGTACTAATATCAAATGGTGAATGTTTTCATAAAAGCCCATCGCTTAGAAAGCCATCAATAGCTTGAAAAATGATAGTCAACGGAATTAAAACTTGATCGTCGTGGTTCTGTAGCTGATGAGCTTATTTGATATTGGTTTTTAATAGCTAAACCATTTAATATTAGCATCTAA
Organism: Adinopsis sp. GC000173; assembly: GCA_030264715.1. Lineage (NCBI taxonomy): Eukaryota > Metazoa > Arthropoda > Insecta > Coleoptera > Staphylinidae > Adinopsis > Adinopsis sp. GC000173. The sequence goes on from JARJDW010010999.1 coordinate 17,351, forward strand.
ATATCTGATTTAAGATCTAAGACTCATCTTAATATGTATGTACTAATTATATGGGAAAAATAACATTGTTATTTATTGCAGTAGCAACACAGTCAATTCTCGGATAAATCGTAAATATAAAAAAATCATTGATATAAGTGTTACTACTATTGTACATTCGTACTCAATTTATTCAATTACCTTTATCCTTTGCAATAAGGGCAAGCACTCGAAATTAGCTTCATGGTTGTTGAAACATTCCATGAGCTCATGAAGTGCGTATTCATGTTTTGTGAAATCCGGTGTTGATACACGAAATTAGTAGCGCTATTATCTTAAGATGTAGCCGTAATAGGACAGTGTTGGAGTGCTCTGTTTATGCTGCTGATTAAACAAGTGTCTGTTTGATGGACACCAACAACAACAACAACATTTCGGTACACCTAGACCTTGCGGCTGAACAAAAATGTTTTCATTGCTTATATATTGACGTGCCTGAGGGGATTTAACGAGGGAAACTTGATGTATTATTTTAATGAGTTTAAATTATTAATAAAGTTGAGTAATTTCTATTAAAAGTTTGCCAAGAGATGAACCAATTAATGAACGCTTCAATAAAATGAAAAGTAAATTTTATTGAATAAATGGAGAAAGTTATAAATTCAATCAATCGTTTTTTGCGATGAGCATAAAATGTTAACAATTAATGGGAAGAAGGCAAGAAAGCGCAAAAAAGGGTTATCTCCGTTGAGAATAAATTTTTAAATGCGGATCAAAACGTCGAAATGTTAAAAGGCTGATTTTTGTTGTAAGCTGCACGAAACTGGCGGTGATGTATTGATTTTTATTCAAATTGTTAAAGTACCGTAAAGTGGCGTTTATGACAGTATAAGCCAAATCAAATATATATTAAAAGAAAATTAGTTTTTTGTGCGTTTCGGGTGCGTTATAATAATCATTTTTCTCCTACGCTGCCGCCGCCCGCCTTTATTTAAGAATAAATCTGGCGTTGAAAGTGTGCGTGCATTAAGATTTATATCAAACGATGTTCACGCTTACAATCATAAAATAAATTCGCCCTTTTTTCTATCATCAGTTTTGTCCTTAATTCACTTTTCTATTATCGTCCGCACTTGTTTACCAGACGAAATATCGGTGACATGGCGAGTGAAATATTGCAACCGCATTGTTGTTTTAACTTTTAGTTATGAAATATTTGTAATGTGCTATTTTTTCATTTATAATAATAATTCACGCTACTCCATCACTAATGTGTTTGGTAGAGGAAAAAAATCCGCTCCGAATTGGCTTCAAATATGCCGTGGCCGTTGTTACCAGTGGCGGTCTTAGGGGTTGGCGAGCGGGGCAATCACTCGGGGTCTCGCTTTTAAAGGAGCCACGCTCAAGAAGTAAAAAGACTTAACATGTCACTTAGTTATTGATTTTTCAATGCATATTTTGACCAATTTTCACACAGTTGTCAGAATGTGAAAGTAAATACAGTATAAAATTTGACACATTTTCCCTGATTTTCCTGTATTTGGCCTGGTATTCATCAAAGATTATAAACTGCTGTCATTTCTAACAATTTATGACGGCAGAATTGTCGAAAAAAAGTCATAATTGCAGTTTCTTTTGTTACTGTTTCTTGATTATTTAATTTTTCAAAATTTCGTGAAATGTAAGGGCCCCTAAATTAAACACATAACCCATACCTCTTAATAAAATATGAAATTTTCTAAATAGAACCTTTTACTTACATTATTCATTTAAATTAAGTCTATGATTTAAATCATAGACGGAGGAGAAGAGTCTGGGATTCGGTTAGAAAAGTGCGACAGACTGATCCTTTTTTATTGTGTTCACATGAAGCTTGCGTATAACCGATAACTGTCATATTTTCATTTTACAATGAAAGTTACACTGCGGGCGGACTGGGAGGTGAAATATGAAAGATG
>JARJDW010011006.1:0-29764 GCA_030264715.1 Adinopsis sp. GC000173
AGTTTCGGCATTAGTTACCTGAATCAGCGAAATCAAGACTAGAGTCGCGTTCACATGTCTGGCGTGTGGCGAAAAATGATTTTTAAGCGTCTTACCATTCATACACTAACTTACGCGCCGAACATATTAGTATTAGCCGCAAGTGCGCGTTTTGGAGCACTTAGGCAAAGATCAAAATTTCAATGAAAAAATTTTTTGCCGGCTAAAACAAGTAATGTACCTTATTTTAGAGGGTTTAAAGTATATTTTAAGCCAATAAAAAAAAAATCGAAAATTTTGCTTTTTCAGAGTAGACTAACCCCTTAAGTCATTTCTATTGTATAATAGTAACTTGAAGAGTTCCAAGTGCAATATATACGTCTTTCGGTTTTATAGAACAAATTACCATTAATATGTCAATAAATTAATTAGGATAAAATTATGAAAATATTGCCAATGACTAGAATGTGTGACGAATTATAAATCTATGTTATGCAACCAAAGGTTTCCAAATTAAATATCAATAAAAATCCAAAATTATGGTAACTATATGATTGATTACTATGTACCACTATTGTGTTAATATAAATTAATTGAGAACAGATTACGGTATGAATAATATTGTTTTATTCCAAACCGCTTTTTAATGTATTTAAACATAACCATCACACGTCTTTGTTCGCATTGTTTCTACGATATACGTATAGGAACGTGCCCGGAAATTAATAAATCCCAAACGATGCTACGTCTATATAAAATATATATGCAACAAAAACTAAATAGTTGTATGTAGAAAAAAAATTGTCGTACGATGAATATTAATCACTCCGATTTAGTACACAAGTATACAATTAGAGTAGGACAAGACACGGCAATATTTCATATAGGCAAATACATACAATCAGTTTGATGTCGACGTTCGCATCGGCAAAATGTCGCCAATAAATTGCATGATATCATTGCAAATATTACTGCTTGTATTTGTTGCGAATTACGTTTGTGGCGCGGCGGATGATGATACGGCCGAGGCGCGCATCATTATGAGCGATTCGTATCTGGATGCGTACAAGCAGACGCACGGATTGAATGAGCATGTGCGCGTGGAGAAGGACGCTGATTTTCATCCCATCTACAAGCCGGATGAGTATGCACCGCCGAAAGATGGATATGGACCGCCGAAAGATACATATGGACCTCCCAAGGATACATATGGGCCACCTAAAGATACCTATGGACCTCCAAAAGACACATATGGGCCTCCCAAGGATACATACGGACCTCCCCCAGATGTTTATGGACCGCCAAAGGATGTACCCGGGCCTAATCCAGTGTACGGTGTGCCTAATAGCGTTTATGGACCGCCGAATATTCCTGTAGCGCCAGTGTATGGCCCCCCACCATCCACAGGGTGAGTTTAAAGTAATAAACAAAGTATTTTTTATTAAAATCTGGGATAGTTTCTATTCCTCATTACTTCAAGTCTATTATTCGCCTAATCGTAATGCAGACAATATTATCCTGACTTTAGGGGAAGGCAAGTAGTGTAATCACCCAGGTTTTTTAAAAAGGCACAAAAATGTAGAACTGTCCTATCCATCGACTTGTCCATTTATTGTCCAATGAAATGTGGGGTGATTGTTTATTACTAATCCTAAATTTTATAGATACCCTGTAGGTGAAATGTTGAAAGCAATGCCACACGCCTTTCTCGGCCTTTTCGACAAGCTGAAATTCAAGCTCGACCTCTTCACCATCGGCAAGATCATCCTGAAGCTGATGATCTTCAAGAAGATTGTCGCCATGATTGCAATAATATGCCTACTGCTCTTCATTCCATCGCTGAAACACAAGAGCGATAACGGCAGCAACAATCAATCGCATGATGAAGTCGATATGATGGATATGATGCTTAGACGACGTAGTTTTGGTGGTAATTTCACTTTTTAGATTCATTAAATGTTGATAATGTATTGTATTATTGCAGCCGATGATAAAATCAATCGAATTGAGGCGTTCGTCAAGGATGCGATTAGCAATTATGCTACCAACAGCGGGGCGCAAATGCGAAGCGGTGATAATTGTACGACGGTATACTGTAAAGGCGCAAAGTTGGCTAATTATATTGATAGGAAATTATCACATGAAAAGTGAGTACACACATGAGGCGTGCAGAACTTTAAGGGCGAACTCAACAAATGGCTATTAATTGGTAAAAAATAAACATATTAAACCATAATGGAAAAGAAAAACTAGTTTTAGGGGTGCCTTTTCGAGCAAATATACAATGCATGTTTTGTTTAATTTGCGTTTTTTTTTGTCATTTGCTAAGTTCGCCCCTTAGATTCGCAACGCCTCAATTAATTATTAACATCTGAATTAACTGTTCATACATTTTAGGTTGCTAGATTTATATTTAGCTGAATAATGTGCAATGTAAAAAATTCTATTTTATGTAAATTATTTATTTATTTATTAATAAAAATGGAAATGATATCTTGATTACCTCTCAAGTCAAAATAGTTTCGCAAGTACATAAAAATTAAGGTTGCAACAATTAATATTTTCATGTGCAAGCAATTTCAGATAAGAAAAATAGTCTAAATTTAGACTAGATATGTAAAGTGTTGCAAGTTTCCAATACAATTTCCATATTTTTTCTACATGAACACTCGAATTTCACTGCCAACTCATAGTATTTACCCAACTATAGACAAATGAAGTTCGCAACAATTATTTTCATTATTGCATTAATAATGGTGAGTCCAGTTAAGTAACTTTCAAAGTCATAGTATTTATTTAATTTACTTGTAAGAAGTTTGCATCAGCTGCGCCGGCAAATATAGGAATGGGTGCAGACTTTCCAAAGCCTGACGAGGACAACAACAGCGACTAAAAATATCAAATTTATTTATTAAACATATTATATCTGGAAATGTAACAGCCTTATCGTCTTCGCTTGTACTACAAAATATAAAAATTAGAAACAGATAAAAAACACACTTAAAAATAATATAAAATAAAACTAATAATTAAATACTGTTGTCGTCGTTGAGTTGAGTATCTATCGGATGCTTTGCTTCAAAATACTCTTAGCTTCTTTTTGCGGTACGGCTTGCTTCGTCTTCTTGTGCGCCTCCTTGACGAAGCACTTCCATAAGCGTAAGGTTTCATCAGCGCCTGCGGACATCACAGAATTGCCATCGGGCGATATCACCATGTGCAAAACGCGCTGTGTATGCCCGGTTAATTCCGCCACCTTTGCCATGGTGGGATATTTCCAAATTGTTAACTGATTCTTCGAGAAACCATGACAGGATATCAACTCTTTGTAGTTCTTCGCCCAGAGGAGCGAGCACACCTGTGATTTTGCATTGGTTTCAGATATACATGTGCCATTTGCAATGTTCCAGATGCGAATGTAACGATCTGCGGTACCGCCACCGCTTGCTAATATATTACGCTGCCACGGACACCAATCCAACGCCTTTACAGCGGCTTGATGCGCCGTAAACGAATACAGCGCGGTGGTTTCGCTGTGATAACTATCGGTAGCCAGCGGCCATATATTCAATACATTATCATTACCACCGCTGGCCAGGTAGCGTCCATCTGGCGACCATTTCAGACCGCACACTTCTCGCGTATGCGCGTCGATGTGATTGATGTGATGGTCGCGTTCGCGCACATCATTGTTAATAATCTTGCCGATGTAGGAGCCGGTGGTGAGAACGTAATTGTTCCATGCCACAGCGCCGACACGTCCTTCATGGCCGGCGAGAATGCGGAGGCGGCGATTCTGGCTGCAATCCCACAGCTCGGTTAAACCTAAAACAATTTGTATTAGATGAAAATAAATATTTTTCAAACACCAATTTCTTAAATGCCGTGTTGGTTTAATGGCAAGTAGGCAGCTACTAAATAAATTCAATTAACTTTCAAAACCGACGTTTTGACTATTTATTTGAAACACATAGTCATCTTCAGGGTTATAGAGTCAAGGACCCCCCAAGGTCCCAAGTCACAAAAATTGCATTCGTATTGTAAGTTGTAAAATGTAAATCCAGTATTTAACAAATTCGTTTTTCAAAACAATTTGACATTTGATGGATTGGGGTTATGTTTATGACATTTTCATACTATAATTTACCTAATGATGTGCCGACTGCAAGTACGTTTCCATCCTGAATCCATGCTAACGAGCAAACATAATCGCTGCCTTGCAGCTCCAACAGCTGATCGGTCTTTCCCGTTTCTAAATATAAATTAAATATTATTAATTATATCATTAAATTTATCAATTAATCAAATTTACCAGCGTTCCAAAGATACACGCTGTTGCCCAAAGCGGCTGCAACAACATTAGTGTCACTCCAATCAAGTAGATTCAAATAAAAGTCGTCGATGAAGTTCGGTGCGTCCAAGACGCGATCCGGTGCTTGGGGAATATACCTCGAGGTGCCTTTCACTGAAGCCGGTGTAATGCTCTGCGAGTACAGGACTCGATTCGGATTAACAAAACCTTCGGGTGCTGTAGGCGCCTTCTTCTGGAAGCTGAAGATGCGTTCCTTCTCAATGTCGACGCCGTGTAGATTTTTCGACATGGTTTGCTACAAAATATTACGATTAATATTGAAAATAATCAGATATGTGAAGTGAACCTACGCGTATCTGTTGCTGCGACGGACTGTCGACTTCATCCTCCTCATCATTGGTGATCCGCAAGTGCCCTAAATCGAAATTGCTAGCGCTACGTGATGGAATAAACCGATCGGCGGCACACGACGTATTTGCGGCCTTATGGCCGTGTGGCGTGTTCGGCGCCGAACGACTGTGTGTTTTAGCACTAGGTGTTTTTTTACCTTGCGGTTGTACCTCCGCACCACTCGGCTGCTTCACCCTGCCCGGCGTACTCGCTTTGGATACATTCGCTGTGCTACTGCTATTCGCTGTGATGGACGTCTCCATGGCGCGTTTCTGCCATCGTGGTGTTGGTCCTTTGGTCAGCGGCCCGTCCATATTCAGCAAGCTGTTCATCTCATTCAGGTAATTAAATTGACTCATTGTGGTCTTGATGATATATATAACAAACAGGTAGAATCTTGAAAGTGATGAATATACGACCGTTACAATTTTTAATACGAATATGACGGTTGAACAATGCTGCCAACCTGACTAGAAGAATACTGATACAATAACATGGCGGATTATTGCTGAACTATTAAGGGACCAAATTGTAAATAAAGTTTGGTAATGCATTATACTTCAATAATTAGTTAAAAATAATTAAAGTAAACAATTTCTTAGAAATAATTTAATATAAATAATTAAAATAATCAAATTAAATTACAAAATTTACTAGCGCCCTCTTCTTGACAATAGCGCAACATTCGGTAAATGTTGGTAGTACAATAGCTGTTTGTTTTTATTTGTCATTGCAGTGTGTAGATTCTGCTAAATTAATTTAATATATAAATTTTTATTTTGTTTATGTGTGAATCAACCACTGCATTTATTTTTTTCACATATTAGAGTAATCTGCGCCGCCGACCATCGTCGCATACAAATGTGAGCATTGATCAATCTATTGTATGTAATTAAATGATTGTTTTTAATAGATGGAGAGGATGGATGTGAAAGAGGAGATGCACAAGAAGTCGGCGGTGGATTTGTCGACGCTGCCGACGCGCCAGTATCTCGATCAAACGGTGGTGCCGATTCTACTCCAGGCGCTCTCCTACCTGGCGAAAGAACGTCCCTCCGAGCCGATACCTGCATTGGCCAACTACCTGCTTAAGAATAAGGCGAACTTTGATGCTAGCCCGCAAAATTCGCCGCCCACTACCACCGATGCGACAGACGCGGAGAAGGTGAAGTAATCGACGAGACGACAGACAGGAATGACAAACAACAGCATTTTTTTATTAAAAAATGTACAATTGGCTTTTTATCGTAAGTGTTTTATATAATAAAGATATTTCAAATATTCCTATGCATTTGCGATTCTAATTTGCATTGTGCATTTCTTCCATCAACAAATGACAGTATCGCTATAAATAATGCAATATATTTATAATAATGAATGTTTGTTGCCAAACAATAAATATTTATTTATAAATGTATTCAACTTCAACATTTATTATCCAAGCCAAATTTGTTGAAACGTTAAATTTGCATGTTTCGTGGCTTATTTAAATTCAGACATCGCACAAAAAAGTCATACTTTAAGTATCTAGTATTGTTTTTTGTATTTCTAGTTAATTTTTTTTAATTTGTGTATATTTGGTGGCCTATGGTATACATATCAAACAGATTATATTTGCAATGTTTTGCTTTTTGAATTACTTTTTGTTATATCATTAATCATTTGTTTGTGCCAAATTAGCGAATACGTTAGCGATTATCTGGCGCTGGTGCTCATTTGGTGCTCATTTAGCGCTGGTGCTCAATTGGTGCTCATGTTTGGTGCTCATTTAGTGCTGGAGCTCATTGGGTGGTCTATAATATGTACTAAAAAAATCAATTCATTTATCGTGTTTTAAATATCGAACTGAAATCATTCATTAAGTGAAGATCTGGATTGTATTTAGAATTTTTTACAATTTTTTGTTTTCGAGTTAATCATTTGTTGAGTACGTTGAATTGAATTTTATATAAGTTTGTTTCGCTATTATATAAATATCAAACAGTGATCATTACATTGAGTCTAGCACTATTCTATTATATTTACACTTTAAGCATTTTTGATTACGTTTTCTATGGCAATTACTTAATTAATCATTTTTTTGAGCGCAACAACCAGTCAAAACGTTTAATTTCTGTTTGTTTGTATTGCCTATGAAGATAAATATCAAACAAACAATCGTTTCTTCAAGTGCAACGTTCTATTATTATATTTATTAGATTACAAATTTTCGCTTTCTTTGATAACTTTTTACTTTTAATTAACAATTTAATGCGTCATAAAGATATAACAATGCAAATATGTACAATAAAATTGAAGCCAAAGCATCTTTTATTAATCAAACGATTATCCGGCTTTCTTATTGAAACGTCAAGTGTCGAACTGATAAAATCTAATTTTAAAATGCATTAAAAATGAATAAAAAGCATTAAAAAGTTTTTATATTATAATAGCAATCGTTCATGTAGATCAAATACGTTTTGCCGTTTCAATGAAGCGCAGCGTGAAAATTGCTGTTTCAGTCAAGTAGTTCAAATCGTTCGTTCTGCCACCATCCATGATTCGATTTGGCTAAGTGCAGCAAAATAGCTTAGTTAGAGTACATATACAACTAATTGATATACCGCGACGACGATCGTTTAATTTGCGTTAATTTGCTAATTTTCTCGACGTAATTAGCACACAAACACATGTGCGCACTATTGTTTCAAAGAAAATCGTGGAAACAACAACAAACAAAAACAAATTCGTTCCGTGTTTTGGCTGGCTGTTTTAACAGTCGTATACTAATAGGCTTGTTTAACATCATACAAACCACTTAACACACAACACACCAAACAATTTAGCTTTGAATTTCAATTCGTAATTAGCCTAATTTGTCGTTAAAAACAATTAAATAATATAAAAGGAAAAGCAGCGCGTTAACAAAAATAAAATAATGAAAAAAGAAAAAAAATGGAAAGTCTTTCGTCGCTTGAGAGGTGCCATAGAACAATATAATGTCATTGCATAAGTCGCATTCAAAACTAACATAGTATACAATACAATTGCGACAATGCGCTTTTCTTCACTCGCCACCGCACACAACACCCATCATGATGATCATCCGCTTTCTTTGCGTTTTGTTTTGTGTGCGCCAAACCGTATTGCTGCACATTCTATATGTTGTTATTGATATAATTAAGCCGGAATGCATGAAAACGCAATTCATATATATACCAAGTGATGGTACAATTTGTCACACTTGCAAAATGTACGCGCTACGCACCGCTTCGATCCTTTACCTCCTTGCAGTTATTGTACGTCCACGTCTGTGCGATGAAACGACGACCGATACTGAAATAATCACCGCAAGCGGTGTGATACACGAGCCGGAGAATACGACAACGCCAGTGCTACAATCATCACCAACGCAGCATCATGTTACATCGCCCAGTGGCAGTGATGAGAAGAAGGTGTTCAAGCCCAGTGTTCCAGTGGATGCCTACTACGAGTTTAATCGATTTCCAGTACCGCCGGCGCACCCCGAACCAAAAATCTTCGGTTCAGTTGAAAAAGTTCCAATTAATTCATGGCAAGAACCGCATATTACCGCAAACAATAATCCGGTGCGATTTCCGCTCGCTGCGCATCCGCTAACAGTGAACGATCATCCATATCCGTATGCCAAGGATGTGGAAAAGGCGCCGAGCAATTTTCCGGGCTTCGCGCATAAACCGACTGGATTGAGTAAGGTACCATTCGATGCAAAGTTCGGTAAACCCTCAAAGATCTTCCACGAGGAGGAGAACACGGAATTGACGCCGTCGCATTGGAAGAAGCTGATTAAAATACTCACCGCTTTCATTCCGATTGGGTTGTTAATCAGCGCGCTGACGCCGAGTGTAATCACCATCGGACCTGCCAACACCACGTAATTACAATAATGCATTGTTTCAATGCAATCACATGTTGACATTACATTACATTACACAAAACTTGCGTAATATTGTAAAATTCAATTAATTAGTAACGTAATTACATATCAAATTTTAGAGGTTGGTTTGGATTTCGTCATTGGATGACACAATTTGTACCTAACTTCAATGAGTGGTCTCAGTGTTGGCCATTTTATAATTTTTTACAACAAAGTTTTTAAAACTCACTTACACTTGACTATAGTTAACATCCATATATTCTAAACATTACATTTTTAGCTTGGATAAACTTTTCCTATTTAAAACCGACGACAGAAACTTTGCGCCAAATTTCACTCACTTTCATAGACTTTTTATTACTTTGTTATTCTTACATTTTCTCAGTGATTTAAACTTTAACAGTGCTACATACAAATTCTTTTACATTGACTAAAATTCACCACGCATGTCGCAAACTTTTTGCCTAACCTCAAATTTGCATACAAAGAGTGGCTTAGTTACAGGGCACGTTCGGACGATGATAAACCACCGGCACCGGGCGGCATCCTATCCAGTCTGCCAATCAAAGAATGCGACGAGCGCATCTTCTGTGAGCTGCTGCTCAGCGCCGAGCAATCGAAGTATCCCGATCGGGCCGTCAACAATATGCTGGAAAACTACATGGCATCGTAAGTAAATCAAAAGTTCGTGGATTTATCTGTCAAAATGTGTATTTTAAATTTGCTTCTTTTACCCGTTTCCGTGATTTTTGCAAAATCACATCAAAAATTGTAAGAGTATGAAAAGAGGAATATTAAGAAAAAGTCAAACTTATCAGACCATCCACGTAATATTCCATTTTGCATTTAATTTGTTTATTTTTTAATTTCAGTAATGGTAATCCCGAGAAGCTGCAGCGAATCTACAAGGCGATACGAAATGGAAACTGTAGCAGCCTTCACTGTGATAGAATTAAGTAATCAAACACGATTTATTATTAATAATAATCAAATTTTACTCGTTAATTAAATACAAAATGTTATTATTAAAATGTTATGTCGTATTTCTTGTTGCTCGAATCCGGTTCGTCGAAATTGTCCGCGAGCGCGGCGAGCTTTTTCAGCACCAGCTTGGTGCGATCGGTGAGGAAGGCGTCCACCTGGCCCATGATATTCACCAGCTGCACCATTCGCTCGAAATTCTTGTTCACTTTCTCTGCCGTCTCCAATTCTTCTTCTTTGTGCTTGATTTGCTCCTTTAGCTTTTCGATGATGTTGGTGGAATCATCGCTCGAATCCTCTTCCAAGGAAGCATCGATTGCATTTAGTGAATTTTCACTTTTTTTCAGCTTTGCGAAAACACAACAATGCATCGCCGCCTAATAAATACAATAATAAAATAAATTATTTATTTGTTGTGTTGATTCATTGATTATTTGATTAATCACTTACCAGGGCAATAATTAACAGAGAGATCTTGAAGTAGTTCATTTTTAGGTTGAATGATCCGCTTTGTACAAGTCAATAACTGCTAATGAAATAAAAATTGTGCTATTAATTAAATAAATCAGCATAATAATTATTGATGAATTGTAAATTTAAAGAAATTGCTGAATTTGTAAATACGTTTTTAAATGTTGGTAGTAGTTCACAGCTTAATAAAGAATAAAATATTTAAATAATTAATGCAATATAAACGTGTTAAATGTATTTAAGGTAAAGAAATTATTTTATTTAAATTAGTTAGAATTTGAAAATTCGTTTCTTGAATGTTGGTAGTAATTCATTGAGTATCCAATAATAATAAATAAAATATATAAACAATTAAATAATTAATACAAAATCTATGAATTAAATGCATTTGAGGCAAAAGAAATGAATGTATTTAAATTTATTAGCAAATTATTTATGACATAAATTGTATTTTTGTGAGGTTGGTAGCGTAATTAACCTCCCATATCTAACGTCATGCCATTTAAGTAAGATGTCAACAACGACGGATAAACAAATAAAATACAAACTAACGAACGAATTGTCAACAAGGAACTAATCGATTACACATTCTCGCTCAATTAATACATGTGCATAATTAGCGTGTGGCGTTGGTGATTGTTCGTTGCGGAGAGGCGAAATGGATTTACGAACGCAGAAATTGGAACAGCAGGTAATTGAAATAAATATATGATGAATAATTTCCCGAGTGTTAGATCAATAAAATGTGTGTATGGTGTGTGTGATGTTTTTTTCGGTTCCAACAGCGCCAAATAATGGAGCACAAGATGAAGGCGAAACGACAAGCGGCGGGCATGATTCAGGCGTCGGACAATCGAAATGCGAGCGCGAAGAGTCGAACGGGCAGCGGCACGAACCGACGCGAATTGCATGGTAATTGCTTGTCGAAATATTTTGGTTGATGATTAACACATGTATATACATGCTAATTGATTTAAAGGTTATGATGGACCACTGCAATTCTCAATGACGCGCGATAATAATCCCGATCAGGTTATTACGATTGTGCCCAGTTGCATTGATACAATTGAAGGTACTAGTGTATTATAAGAACTACTATTTGATTAGAAATATATTTGATTTGCTTCTGTAGAATCACACATCGAGGATCTGACACGATCGCAGAGTGGATTGATGGATGTGGAGGACGAGGAATCGACGCCGATTACTACCCCGGACAACGGCAACGCACCGATTAATCCCATCATGGAACAGCCAACGTTCATCAACAACGGGGTATGTATTCATATACATTTTACTTAATTAATAATTCATTAATTTGTTTGATTTTAGCCCGCTGAGCTAGAAGGCGACGTCGAAGGAAATGTGGAGAAATTTGTGCTGCAACCGGCATTGCAGAAGGTGCTGTACAAGTGTCGCATAACACGCGATCGTAAAGGTATGGATCGCGGCCTATATCCGACCTACTTCCTACATTTGGAGCGCGATTACGGCAAGAAAGTGTTCCTGCTCGCCGGCCGTAAGCGGAAGAAAAGCACGACGAGCAACTATCTGATATCAACCGATCCGACAGATTTATCGCGCAATGGCGACTCGTTCATAGGTAATTATGTAGTAGTATATTATTTGGTAATTATCAATCATAGCGTGACATATAAACAATAATACGACGTCACCATCGTCATGTTGTTTGTATTATTTGTGTATTGTTGGTCATTTTAAATGTTGCCAATAATGCACCAATCATAGCTCGAGATTTAAAATTGCTGCACCAATTAGATATACGCAATAATATAACCTCATCACCGCTATATAGTTTAAACAACCAATCATAGCGTGAGATTTAAAATGTTGCCGATGATATACCAATCAAACATAAGCAATAACTTGATGTGTAACCAAATTGTGTATTTTAAAATTTCCCATTAATATATAATCATAGCGTGACATATTAGAATTTTTTGCTTAATTCATCAATCATATATGTAAATACTATTTGTTGTAGGTAAATTGCGTTCGAATCTGCTCGGCACGCACTTCACCGTCTACGATAATGGCAAGTCACCGCATCGACCCGGTGCGCACGGCGACCGCACCATTCGCCAGGAGCTCGCCGCCGTCATCTACGACACCAACGTGCTCGGCTTCAAGGGGCCGCGCAAGATGACCGTAATCCTTCCAGGCATGACGCTCGACCATCAGCGCGTCCAACTCCAACCGCAGGACAATGGCGAAGGCCTCATCGATTGCTTCAAATCGAAGTCGATGGATAATCTGATTGAGCTACACAATAAGACGCCGGTGTGGAACGACGATACGCAATCGTACGTGCTGAACTTTCACGGTCGTGTGACGCAGGCGTCGGTGAAGAATTTCCAGATCGTGCACGATAGCGATAGCGATTATGTGGTGATGCAGTTTGGCCGCGTCGCCGAGGATGTGTTTACGATGGATTTTAGGTATCCGATGTGCGCGCTGCAAGCGTTCGCCATCGCACTATCGAGCTTCGATAGTAAACTTGCGTGTGAGTAAGTAAGTAAAGTATAAATAAGCGAATAAAATCAACATAAAATAATGCAAATCGACGATAATTTAAATCAATAATTACACTGGTGCCTATATAATTTTTTGATCAGAGTTTTTAACGACGCTTGGCTATATTTAAATAACTTAAACAAAAAATATATAAATATATACATATATAGAAATTATTTATATAATATAAATAATATAAATGTTTCTTATCAATGTACTTAAACAAAAAAACAAAAAGAAAATGAGGAAGGTGCATGAATGAAATATTTTGCGCTGCTGCTTTCACAGTATGCAAGCAAAACGAATTAGTGCGCTCGGTAATGCATCTAAAGCATCTAGATTTTTGTCACATGTCATATATGTATACGAACACTTACGAACGTATTTATAAATCAAGTAGCCTTCGTATATACGTGAAGATATCTGAAGTTGAGTAAAAGTAATCTAGATGCTTCAGATGTATTTTCTGAACGCACTATATATATCTACAGGATGCATAATAATTCATTTTATATATTAATGCACACATCCTGTATCTATCTATCGTCATGCACTATCATTGGTTAAAATGTTACGTAGATGTGAAATTGCACATTTAGACAGGATTTGAGATGTAGAGGCCGCAATTATTGACATTTACGAAGTGCTTCAATATTTCAAGTCTGAGTCAACGTGAAATTTGTACTCCAAACTCTATTTTATTTAGTGAAATGCTCAGAAGCTTGTTTGAGCTTCGTAAGGTTTAAGTTGCTCAAAATCTTCGGATGAATTCGGAAATTATGTCATTAGTTACAACCTCTGCATCTCAAAACTAACATTTTGCATCTATTTAAGTTTTTAATCAATGTCACTACGCATTTTACTAATAAATGTATAATTGTGTGTGTTTAGACAAAAAATTAAACAGAGGTAATTAATTATACATTTTCTCAAAAACAAGAAAAAAATTGAAAAAAATACTATTGTAATACTAATGATAACAATCAAATTTGGTTGCCTTCATTTTGCGTGATATTCGTTTCTATAAAAATATATATATTGTACTGAAATACATAATACATAACGCACTTAATTTGCAAATCAAGATAACGGAACTAAAAAATCGTTACATTCTAGTCGATTAGTACTTAGTTTTTTTTATATAAGTATAATAGTATTATAATTAACGAAAAATAATGGGTTCCAACAAAAATTAGGTGTTTTAGGTTCATTCAACCTAAGAAAATCAATATTTATACACACACACACATACACCACCACACCACGGCCATGTTAGTTTTGTAATTTGTAGTAAAAGTAGGTTTTAGTTAAAATGCGTCAGCAGCAGCAGCAGCACGAGCACGTTTATTCTTCGTCCAACCACAACAACAACAAATATACAATGCTCAATTCGAAAATCGTGATGACGTAGTTTTTGTTGGAATTCTTTTTTTGGGCAGCTTTTCATGCAGCAGCAAAACGTAATTTGTATTATACATCATATACATATATCTGTCAAAAATAATGAAAAGTTAAAATATCTGCTTGGATATTTACATATTTTACTCAATTTTGTCAAAAACAGCACCGTTTGGATGATGGAAAGTAAACGGTAGTCAGAACTGCGGTAGCACTTTATTTCTCGCTACAAATTCATAAAATCTATTTGCAATACTTAGAATTTGTCTTTGGCGGCCTACATTCTGCCATATTCCGTATGACACTTGGAAATTTGTTTAGTCTTATTATCACGGTTGAAAATAGAAAAAAGATTTTGTGATATTATGCAGGCCGCATTCCATTCTCTAATATTTTATGAATTTCCACTACAACTTTGTTACTGCCCATTTCAGTTCTATGTATTTGCCATGAGTATGACATGCAGGAGTGGTGCATTTGATTTCATTATTTTTGTGTCAGACCTTGTATATTGTATATGATATATTTAACTATACATCCGTACAAATATATATATTATATATATTAATTTCTCATTAGATTAGATTTTTAAATAATGATTCAGTGTGACTAAATGTGTTCAATTTTAAAGTAAAAGAAAAATCAAAGCAGTGAACGACACATTCCAAGTTTTTTATATAAATACAGGGTGTATTGTGACATTCCCTCAATTCGATGTATTTTTCGGGCAATATGCTACTACTACTAACTACATACTATAAATAAATAAATGTACAATTTTACTATATTGTAACCTCAATATTGTAATCTCAAAAATAATTATTTATATTACATTATTATATATATTGTAAACATATCGAATAACTTACAACACAAACAAGTAAAGAAGTCAAATATTTTTATGATTGTGAATGGAAATGATGATGAATCGCATGTTGCCTTTTGCACATTATTTATAATATAAAAAAATCAAGGTGAATACAACAAAATACAAAAAAAATATTATATTGTATATTGAAACACATTGCTCATTTTATTAAAAAAGAGTATTATTATTATTAAGTACTGTATTTTTGATGATTAAATACTTATTATTATAAAAATATGAAGAAACTACTACGAAAAAAGCAGCACATCAATATTTAATAATCATTGCAATTTATTGATGGTAATTATTAATTAATGTTAATGATTGTTAAAATAGCGGCAAGATATCAAATAAAAATAAATAAATTAACACATAAATTTATTTGTTTATCATATAATAAAATCACATTAATCGTTTTTTACACATTTTAACCTTATCATCATTTATCTTTTATTTTTTGTACAAACACTGATACGTGTTGGGTTTTCTTTTGAGAGTATAGTAAAAATCTGAGCGATTAATAAATTAATTACTTGTTTAGAAAAAACGATGCGCCAATAAGTTTTTGGCACTCGAATTGCTGCCATCACATATATGGCACTAAATTAACAAACTAGATTTCTGATTAATCAATTAATATTAAAATAAATCAAATACGCATTTCTTTTTATACACAACAATATATAAATAATCACAATGAATGTATGGAATTATTATAAATGCCTGCTTACTCGCACATCTGCAGCAGGGAGTTTATCGTGCCGTCTTTATTGCCGCGATTCGCTTCAAATACGGATTTGATCACCTCCTTGTCGATGTTCGGAAACATCTCCTCAATCTAAAACCCAAAAGATTCTTTAAAAATCGTGGCAGTACTTTTGATTTTTTAAAAACATACAAAATAATTAAAAACGTTGAAATTTTGAATAAATTGTCTCAATTTTTTTAATTTTTGAAAACATTAATATACATCGAAGCACTTAAGTAAAATCGCTTCAATTTTTGTCATTTCGAATAAATCTTAGAAATTGTAGTTCTGACTGAAGTTAGCTACATAAACCTTTCTTCTCTTTTTTACATTTTTTGAATTTATAGCGAGAAATTATCAAATACTGACCTGTTTTAATTCGCTTTCGCTTAGAACAGGCGCTTGGGGCGCCGGATAAACAGCCATGGGTGTCGGTCCTCGCATTCCTACATTCGGAACCATCATTACCGGCGGTTGATAGATGAACGGCTGCGTTGTGGGCTAAAAATGACACAATCAGCTTTAAAAAATACCTTACATTATTTATGAATGCAACATACCACTAGGGTGAGTACTAAATTTATTGTCCCTTCAACGCCTTCACCCTGTTTCCCGGTGAGTGCGTACCAATCTTCATGCGTCTTGCCCTGCATCACCTGCTGCGGTATATCGATACGTGCCCATGCGATTAGCTCGTCCATCGTAATCGATCGCTCGTCGTAGATCTCCAAATTGATGGCGGTGACGCCTTGCGGCAATAAACTGCCCAACATTAAATTATATCAAAATCTAATAATATTGTATGGCATACACACCATTGTATCTCTTTATTCCATCGCGGATTCTTTCCACCATTCTGATCAGTATCCGATTCGCACTCGTAGTGGCCGACGCGGATTCGCACATACGGATCCATACGTGTGATGCCATAGTTCTTGGTCAGCTTTGCTTGTACAATAGTTATATTTAAACGGCCGATGGCGTTCGGTGTGTAAGCGTGCGCGCCAACGAATTGCTGTTGGAGGGCGAGCGCCGTTTGCCGGTCGACCGCTTCCTGCTGCTGCTGGATGGAGGCGGTGATGCGTAGAAAGTCGTCCGGCAGTGGGGCGAGGAAGACCTACGACGCATTAAGTTTCATTTTTTGTTACAATTATAATCGTGTGGTATTGATTATATATTTACCCGTCTTCGCTTTTCCTTGATCTTATCTGGGAGCGCCGATGCCATTATAATTTTCTCTATGATATTCATATATTATTTCAATAATTGTATGACATTAATGTTGTTTTGACAAATTTACGCCCGGTCAGCTGACTGTCGGATGACATGCGAAGTTTATAGTTCTGCTACTGTCTTCTAGATGGTACTATGTTAAATTGGTTGCATATCTATTAACTCGCATGCGCATCTACTATAAAATATTTATTAAAAATTTATTTTTAAATAAAAACATTTCTCTTAACTTTCTGAGCATCTGAGCATCAATTAGCAACATTTGAATTATTTACAATTGAAGCAAAAAACTTTGATTTTGTCTAAACATCGTGCTAACCTTAAAATGAGTTAAAATAACATATATCACTGGGTGCAAGTATAAAACATCGAAAAAATCGTATGTTTAAATATTCAAAATTGACATTGTGACACAGTAAGTAATGGATAATACTAGCTATATATCATCAGATAGTAATAGTTTAACAACATGCGGAAGTGATGGAATCGTTGAATACATAACGAAGATAGCGCATTTCAAATGTCCTGTGGTTAGATTAGTACGCTCGCAAATTCGCTTGGCCGATACGCGCTTTAACAATTACTACGAGCACGTTAGATGGTAGGTAGCTAGACTAAATACAAGGGTGCACCGAAAGGTTTCCTTCACTTTTCAACTTTTTCATTGTTTTTCGCCGCTTTTTTGTATTTTTACAAGTATTTACTGCTTTTTATGCGAAAAACTTGAAAAAACTAGCAAATGCTATGAAAAAAGTAATAAATATTCAACAAAAACCATGAAAAAGTAAAAAAAAAGAAACTTGTTAAAGGAATTGTTCAGTTCATCCTCGTTTCTCGTTAATTTTAATAAGTTGATTAAAATTTACAAAAAAAAAGAAGGATTTGACCCCGACGTGATTTGAACACGCAACCTTCTGATCTGGAGTCAGACGCGCTACCGTTGCGCCACGGAGTCTTGCTTTCTTCAATTGCATAAAATCTCTGATAAACTCTAATATTGATATATTTAATAATTTTTAGGTGCAGATCAATAATTGGCAGAATTTGGAAAAACCGTTGGAAACTAATATTCTTACTCTTCATAATATTGTTACTCTACTTTACGCTAATTTATGGAGCGATTTTAGGTGCTACCGTATGTGCCGCATCGACACGCGGCGAAGAATGCCATCCACATTTCATACCCGGACTAAGTTTTATTCAACACAAGAAGACAACATTTTAATGCATTGTATTGTACAACCCAATGATAATGTAAATTACTACTATTGAGTTTAAATACACTGTTTTGTTTAAGTATCGATAACTGTTTCCGTGGTGTAGTGGTTATCACATCCGCCTAACACGCGGAAGGTCCCCGGTTCGATCCCGGGCGGAAACATTTTTGCTTTTTTGAGTGTAGATAGATATGCAACCAAGTTAACACGATGCGATCCCAACAACAGCGTTGCTGCGACAAGTAGATAAACTAACAAACTAATTATAGTTTTTAACGTAATTTGATACCAATAATGTTGAAAACGGTAAAAAACTGTGCCGGATTACATTTACACCAAACGCAGACCGGTAGTAATTCATTCCTCCATATAAGTCACAACAATAATTGAGTGTTTTAGAATGGGACGACGGCATAAACCGCGCTCAGAGCAAAAGCAAAGTCATAACCTCAAAATACGCGCTGCACTCATAGAAGATCTGCTGCGTTTGACCATTCGCGTGGAGAACAACAACGTTGTGAAGGAATTAGAAGCATGCCAGGAATTATTCGACATAACAAATCGATTAAACACATTGGAACAAAATGATGATGATGGAATTGAAGCGAATTCATCATCGTATGAAAAGTTCTATGAATGGCTGCGTGACAATTCGGCAGAAATTCACGATGTGGAAATTGACGAATTCAATGGGTATGGACGTGGACTGCGCACTACCAAGGAACTACAACAAGGCAATCTTGTCATTGCAATTCCCCGCAAATTAATGATGAGCAGGGAATCTGCACTGCAAAGCGACTTCAAGGATTTATTCACCAACGATGAGATGCTAAAAACGATGGAGAATGTATCACTGGCGATGCATTTGCTTTGCGAAAAATTCAAAGGCCCGGAATCGTTCTATGCGCCGTATATTAGCGTATTACCAAAGAGATACACAACGGTGTTGGGATTCAGCCACGAGGAAATGATGGAGCTGGCCGGATCGCCGACGCTCAAACAGGCGCTGCAGCTCTACAAGAATATTTGCAGACAGTATGCGTATTTCAGTAAGCGGCTACGTGGTGCTTTCAGTGCGATTGGGAAGCGATTTACCTTCAGGGAGTACTGGTGAGTAAGCAATTATTATTTTCTTTTAAAATTAATGAATTACTTCCAATACAAGTTATTTCAATTTAGCATGTTATTAAAATTAAAGATTAGGGTGTGATTACCTTCAAGGAGTACTGGAGAATAAATTTTAATTATTCAAAATAACAATTTGAAAACTTGGGGGCCGGAAGTGTCAAATAAATGTTGCAATTTAAATTTTGCGATTAAATTAATAAATTTCTTCCATATAAATTATTTGATTTAAAGATAAAGGGGTGATTTGCCTACAAACAGTATCGATAAGTTGAGTTTTAATTAATTAAGATGACAGTTTGATGAAATGGTGATCGGAAGTATCACATCAATGTGTCATAATTTTCAATTTCGCGTTAAAGTTAATAAATCACTGCAATGCAAGTTGTGCGATTTCAGAAATGTAATCAAATTAAAGATAAGGGAGCGATTTACCTTCAAGGACATGTGGAGAATAAGGTTTATCTGTTTAAAATGATAATTTGATAAAATGATGGGCGGAAGTTGCAAATCAATGTTACAATTTAGATTACAATTTTGCGTTAAAATTATTTCCATATAAGGTATGTGAATTTAGAAATTTAATTAAATTAAAAATAAAAGGACGTTTTGCCATCAAAGAGCAAACAGTTTTAATAAATTGAGATGACGGTTTGATAAAATGGTAACCGGAAATGTCAAACAATGTTACAATTTTCCGGTACAATTAATAAATTATTTTCATATGAGATATGTGAATTTAGAAATTTATTCAAATTCAAGATTTAGGAGCGATTTGCTTTCAAAGAGTACTGATAGGTGAGTTTTAATGAATTTAGATGACAATTTGATGAAATTGTGGACCGGAAGTATCATTATCATTTTGAATTTAGATTACAATTTTGTTTAAAAATTGATAAATTACGTCTAAACATATACATATATAAACTAAATTAATTTGAAATTAAACTGTACATTTTTGCGCTTTGCTAGCAGCGTTATTCGATCTACTTGTTTTAACGTCACAAACCAAGCAAAGCACATCCATCAATGTTGTTCGATTTTTGACACTTTATTTAGTAATGAATATAGTAACAAATTAAAACAAATTTATATAAAAAAAATAAAAATAATAATTAATACAGTCGAGTTCGAGTTAATGAGCGTTGTTTTCTTACGTACTAAAAATGATAGATATTATAATAAAATAAATATTGGATTCGTCTCTTTCTTTGTCTAGTATGTAGTATTGCACATATGCCATATTTATCATTATTATCATTATTGTCAGCAGCAACAATCACAAAACAAACAAACTATGTATTTATTGGTATGGCCGATCATTGTCCCACACGTCCGACATGCTCTGCAGATGCGACACGAACATGCCGCTTTTCTTACGACCTAAGGTCTCATTGACGAACGTCCGTATCGGACGCTTGTTGGCACTCTCACCGCCCAATATCGGCGATTTGATGCGCGAACACGAAAAGCTCGTCACGCTGCCGTAGCACCTCTTCTTATGCCGTTGCGTCCATCTGAATACAATCAGAATCGTAACGAAGACAAGCAGTGACATTCCGACGATGGCAAAACTTGCGAATATCGTTGATTTAACACCGAGCGGATACGATTGCTGTGAATTGTTGTTGCGCGTTGAGTCTTCGTAGTCGTAGGTATTTTTCACGATGGCATTATTTTCGTTGACAGCCTGTGCGATGGTATTTTCAATATCATCGATTTTAATGATGTCATCGTCATCACCATCCAAATAATCGCTTGTAGTGGTGGTTGATGTTTTCATTTGATTATCATGATACACAGTCTTCCATATCGGAATATTAACCGGATCACGTCCCGCTTTTACATTATTTTCTATCTTATAGGTGGGAAAACTGGTGCCCGGAAGCTTTTTGCCATCGTCGATGATTTCTTCGCTGCTCATGCTGACATCCTGCAAATCAATGGTTTTCGGTTTTTTGATGCTCTGTGGATATTGTTTGATGGGTTTTGATGGTGTTTTTGATGGTGGTGATGGTGCCATTTCGACGACATGCTCGATAACCGCCTCCGGTTCCTTGCGATTATTATGGAAGATGTCAGCGAGGTGGCGTTGGCTCGATCCGCGTTCGCGTTGCTCCACCAATTCATCCACGGTCATATTACGACGCTTTAGTAGTTCTGGCAATGCATCATCTTGTTTTAGCGCTTCAAGAATCTCATCTTTGGCGCTGATTACACTTAGTTTATGCGGTGGTGTTGTTGTAGTAGTTGTAATTGTTGTTTTAACACGCTGCTTCATTACCGGTTTGGTAGTGGTTGGTGAATATTGTTTGGTAGTGGTTTGTGAGTACTGTTTAGTGGTGGTACTACTTGAATATTGTTTGGTACTTGTTGATTTCATCTCATCAAGTTTAAACATCGTATTTGCTTTTGTTTTAATTTCCTTCCACTTTGGTGTAGTACTAGTTTGCGCGATAATTTCCAATATTTTTGTTTTCGTCGCCGCATCGGGTAGTTTTGCCACCGCATCGAACAACTCATCCTCGAGATTATCGTATTCAACACTAGATGGAAATTCTGTAGTGGTACTAGTTGTTGTTGTAGGTGTAGTGGTGGTAGTTGGCGTTGTTGTAGTGGTCGGTTTTTCAATTTTCAGTATTGTAATTTCAGGATTTTTCGTTGTATCAACATGCAGGACAGTATTATGTTTGATTAGTTCATCAATATTAAAGCGCATCTTTAATGGGCCGGAAGCCTTTGGCGTGAATTGAGCAATACCAAATAGGTCGTGGACATCGATACGAATCGGTTTGCGATTGATTGATTCAGCCAACTTTGCACTGGTGATGGGTAGTGATGGTGACGTCATTGGACGATTTGTGCTGGTAGTGGTGGTGGTGGTACTTGTCAGCAATTCTTCAACACCCACCGATGGTTTGTAATCCAACGACGTGTACAATTTCGGATGTGACGGTACGAAAATTCGCTTTTCGGTTGTCGCTTCAGTGACAACATCTACTTTCGTTACATCGCTGTAGATCTTGCTGTTATGATGTTGATGGTAAAGCATATTCAATCGCTTTCGTTGCGTTTCCTTGCTGACATTTTCATCGTCTAAATTATCATTTACATTATCATTATCGTTATCAATTGATGGTGATTGATTTAATTCAGTTAGCGCATTCAATGCTTGCTTCTTGCCTTTAAGCAAATCGTCGAGCGATAGATTTTTCTGCTGCAACAGCTCGCTCAAACTACCCAGCCCACCGCTCTGATGCGACTTTAACAGCGACTTCAAGTCTTTGATAGTCGTACTCGGCTCGGTGCTAGTAATGTGTATCACTTGCTGTTGTTCCTCATCGTTTTGCAACAATTCATCGTTGTAATTGGGACTGATTCGGCGGCGATTTGCCACACGTTGCGGACTTTCCGTCTCCTCCATCTGCTTGAAGCGATTCGACGCCGCATCGGGTAGCTCATCTAAGCGTTGCTGCTGTTGGTGTTGTTGTATCTGTTGCGGACGACGTTTGCGTTTACGCAATCGCCTGCGTTTCGTCAGCGTTGGTTGCGGTGATGACGTGTCGATGGCTTTCCACGGCTCGTCATCGTTGTTGTTGCTGTTGCTGGTGATCTGAAATGATGAAAACGTAATTATACAATCAATCAATTGAGTTGTATGACAATGTATGTGTCTGTATAGTGTTACTTTCTAGCCGCTAATGAAGTTATTTAGTATTTACGCTAATTAGTCGATTGTGGAAATTTAAATGGTGCATGCATGCACCTGTGCAAATTAATTACGTAATTTGTGTGTGTAGTTGAGTGTGTGCATTTCCTTTAAACGAGTGTGAAAATGTACCAACATACATGGTTTAGCAATAACAATAATATTGAATATGATGTGTTATGTTGGTTGCATAAAAATACGCAAAGGAATGGAGTACGAAAAATGTGACACTAACTTTGCAAATGCAAATCGCTGCGTGGTTTATTTTGAAATTGTGACTTATTAATTTAATAACAAATAAAGGCTCAAATTCTGCAAAGCCAACTAGGTGTTATGTTGGTTGCATAAAATGTTTAAGGTGGATGAATATAAAAAATGAGTACCCAACTTCAATCAGTACGAAAAAGACACGATTGGTTTAAATCACTTATTGGCTTAATAACAATTTATTAAGGCTCGAATTCGCAAAAGCCAACCTACAAATAACTTACGTAATTTATGCATATTTGTGCAGCTGATTGTGTATTTCCTTTAAATGTGTGTGAAAATGCAGCAATAATATCGGATATGTGCTATGTTGGTTGTATAAAAAAATTGATTTAGTAGTTGACATTACGCGCCCTCTAATTTCTAACTAGACCACCTGTTGTTGTCTTACTGGTTTTGCATGTTGTTGTTGTGGTAATTTGTCACCTGTTTCACTTGTTGCGTTGTGCCAGATATTTCAAATTATATGCGAATTCTGCGTAAGCGAACGAACGACAATCATAGCGTAGTGATTTATATATTAAACGACCTGCAAAACGGAAGTCGTTCATTTTCAATCATTTTCGTTTTTGTCGCAATGCGCCGTCGTCATTGTAGGTAAGGCAATAAATATGTGAAAACAAAAGCGAAATTTCGATTTTGTTACGATGAAGACGTAAGTAGTAAATAAAATGGGGGAGTGATGCAATTAAATTAATTGCAATTTCGTAAATCTGTTGTCGTCGTCGTTGTCAATCAATTTGAAAAGCGCGAAAAACGTGCATGTGCATAAAATATATATCCACTACCGTGCCGGTTTATTTACCTTTTTGCGATTTGAAAACAACGAGCATGCTTCGATGAAAAAATATAAATATCAAAATTGTTTTTCAATTTTTAATCAAGCGCTGATGCGTGGGGCAATTATTTGACGCAATCGATAAATTACGTAAATATTCGTATAGATTGAAGTTGGTTTCATACTGTCATACCACCAGCCAATCACAATTAAGATTTTGAATTTGGTGTTAAATTTAATCAATTACTACAAAGTGTTAGCTTGACAGTGTCATACGGCAGGAAAATTGCCAATATGTATTACTATGTGAATAATGTATTATATTTACGTGCGGCACGATGTTATGATCTAGAAATTGCGATATATTAAGTAAATTGAGCGTGTAAAACGCATGAATGAAATGAAACTTGCGAGAAAGAGATGGCACACGAGCGAGCCAGCCAGCCAGCCAGCAGCGCACCGGTGAAAAATTAGAAATTATTAAAAAACAGAAAAAAAATAAAAAACGGATACTTTCAATACAACTTTCTACTTGCACCCAATAATGCACACATACACACGCGCGCTATTAGACACACACTATATACTCACTACATCTCACAAAAACGCGCAGACGATTTATTAGAAGAATTAAAAAATGCATATGTATTTTGTATCTCAAATCAAATATGTATATATAAAAAAATGTGCATAAATCATAGAAATTATGAATATATAAATGCAATTAACATAAATACCAAACACACGGTGCATTGTTTTGCGCGCTGCAACTAATCGCACACATATTCATGCACAATTGTTTATTTATTTGTTTGTTTTCTTCTTGTTGTTGTTGTCTTGTTTGTGGATTGCAGCACGCCCGCGCCAATTAACTTCAAAAAAAAAAACAAAAATCTTAATCATCGGAAGGAAAATTAATTATTACAATGCTGCGACAAACAATGTATGTATAATATCCATGTATGTGCAATGTTTATTTGTTTTGTTTTCTTTGCAGCAGCACGCCCGCGCGCGCCAATTAACTCTAAAAAAAAACACACACACAAAATCTTTTAATCGGAAGGGAAATTAATTATTACGACATACAGCCACAATGTATTGTGTGTGTTTGTGACATTAATTATTTCACCTTGACTTTTTCTACGTCAGAAAATTTTTGTGGATCGGTTTTTCTCTCTCTGGCTTATATCTGAATCATGTTGAGTCATTCACCCACGTACTTACTGAGATAGGCATGATGATGCATTTGATTAGAAGATTTTTGAGAATGCATATGTGATAATAAAATTCGATTGGGAAATGTTGGGGATATTATGTATATTGTACGGTAGTTGACACATTTTGTTTCAGTTTTTAAGTAAAACTATGAAATTTGGAAAGCAAATACAAGATTTTGGTGGAAATATTAAAATTTTCACGAATTGAAACGATGTCTTAGTTTAAATTTTATATTCTTGTCAAATTCTCATTAATGAACTTAAGAAAGTCTAAGAAAGGGATAAAAATTGATTGGAAAATAGAAACAAATTGATAATTTTTATGGAAAAGTCGAGAGGCAATAGCAAAATTGGGAAAATCTATTGATAAAAAAATAAAATACTAAATTTTGCAGAAACAAACTATAAAATTCATATTTACTACAAAATTACCCAGATTTATTTAAAAAGTTATGAAAAACTGCGTTTTTTTTAGTAATTTTCTAGGGGTTGTATTAGAATTGTGTTTCTTTCCCGAAAATTATACGAAAACTTCCAATAAAATGGCAAATTATTAAAATTTACAGACTTAACACTGCTTAAAACATTTTATGTTGCAAAGCCGTCATCGACATATTCAGATGAGACTGACTCGTCTCGCGTCTTTTATGGTGTGTTTGCGGTTATTTCTCGCCCGGCCGCAATATGCAATATAATCTTATTGTTGTATATGCGATTCATCCATCAAAAAATGATCGAACGGAAATGGATTCTAGAAAAATGTATGAGCGCAATATGTATAATGAAATGCGTTTCTAATCTCTCGACATAAATTTTTCAAATGTGTGTGGACATTATTTTTGCGCAAAATATAAATGTATTACATTAGCGCGCGAGTCAGTTGAGTGAGAGTTATGTAAGTCGTCGGTATAATGTGTCACATGCTTTATTTCTGCATTATGATATTATTATGCATCGTAATGACTCTATCGAAAATTGTCGTCGCAGACAATGGCGCAAGCTGGTTCTCACAGAGAATTTTAAGTTATAATTTGCTTGTTTTTTTGCATTCAAGCTATTTTTGATTTCACTTTTTCTATTATAAACACTTTAAATTTTACGTTTTCAAATGATTTTTCTTATTCAATATTGGTTTTTCTAATTTTAAAAAAATACTGTACTTTCGCATGTGGTAAGAAATGTACTATAATTGCTGCTATTTTAATGACTATTGAATTTAAACAATTTTTGATATGTAATGGCTTTTTCTGTCTGCTTTTCCAATAAAACTCTAAACATGTAAATTCGTTGATTTAATTTTGACCGAAATGATGTGAAAGTATAGTGACGGTGATAAAATAGATTTCGGGTTAATTTCCCATCAAATCATCAAATTGTTGTTTCTTTTTTTTATTTTTGTAGGTCGTTGTTTGTCATGATGATAAATGCCGTTCGTTCGATGAATTGACAATTGTCGTCGTCGTCGTTAGTTTTGTTTTGTTGTGTGTGTTTAAAAAGCAAAGCGGATAATAATAATAAATACAATAATATATATCTGGGCGATATAGATAGGTACACCTTTACAACATTATGGCTAGCAAAGCGGATAATTATACCACTTTAACATTTTTCCTTTTGTTGTTTCATTAAGTTTCTGTTTGTGTGTTGTTGTTGTTTTTTGCGTCGTTTATACATTGCACTGCGTAATTAAACTAAAAAAAAAGGAAAAGGAAAAATCTACTACACGTGTGCATGTATGTAATATATCATTTTTACAAATTACGATTCAAATTTTAGTTTTTAGTAAATTTTTTTCTGCTTCACTTCTTTTTCCATTGCCACTGCGTAATTAAATTAAAAAGAAAAAGGAAAATCTAGGCATGTGCATGTTTATATATTATTTTTACAAATTGCAATTCAAATTTTAGTTTTTTTGCGGATCTTGTGCCGCTTCTTCTTCTTTTTCTTCCTTGGTAATTGGTGCAATTAATGAGAAATTTATTTACTATTATTATTATTATTTATTATATAGAAAACGCGCGGTCTAGTTGCTTGGCTTGAAAAAATATAAAATGGAAATAATGATAATGAAAAAATTTATATAAACGCAAAGAGTTATTAATAAAAAAATATATACGACGACTGGTCTATAATTATTTTCACTTTCATTTTCGCTCGTCCTGTATACGATGAAAAAAAATTTATAACACTTATATACGATCTTTTAAATTTTAATTCAGTGATAAACGATCTAGATTTCTTTTTTCTCTCTATTTAATTAATTAAATAATTACTATTTTTTTGCGTTGTAACAAACCGCTCTAAATTATGTATATTATTACTAATTGGAATTGCACGTTTCATTGGTTATGAAAATGCAGAGTAGATCAAAAATCGTATAATTATTTTTATATATTTGGCCCAGTGACATTGATGAAGTGATGATACTATGAAATTGAATTGATTAGTCCGAAAAATGTATAATTTGTATATTAATATTATATAAAATTAATGCACGAATACACAAACGATTGATTGAAAGTGTATTATTATTTGTTGTTATTAGGACGAAATTTAATTCGGTCCAATAATAATGATTGGAGTGATCACATTCTGGCAGTATTTTAAAACTTTTATTCAAAGAAGAATGGCTAAGAAATGTCAGTTTCGATTGGTATGTTTAATGACTCCGAAAATATATAATTTGTTAGGACAATTAATGCATCGATTTACAAACGATCAAATTGTTTCAAACAATGTATTGTTGATTATTATTTATTACGAAATGCATTTCGGCCCAATGACATTGTTGAAGTGGTGACACTTGGTCGGTCGGTCAATGTTTTAAAAAACTCATTGTTTTGTTTAAAATTGAAATGATAAAGAAATTTTGGCCTCAATTCTCTACCTACCACTTTCTATTTTAATTAACGATATTTTTAGTTTTTGTGTATGAAAAAATTAATTAAAATTTTAAAAACATTAAAAATTATGTTAACAAAAAAGATACATATTCTAAAGATTAGATAGTTTTCTTAAAAATTATACAAAGTTTTAGTCAAAATTTCTTATTTACATAAATATTCAGACATTTACCATACAAAAATTGAAAAATAATTGCAATGGTCCTAAACGTAATGTCTGTATTCTGATACTTGCTCTTCTAAATGAGAAATTAGTGACACTTAGTTTTCTACTCAATTGTTCTAAAAATATTCGAATATTTACCACACGAAAACTCTAATGTTTAATTGCAATGGTCCTAAACATGATGCCTATATTCTGACATTTGGTCTACTAAATGAGAAATTAGTGGCACTTAGCGTAATAATACACATTTTCTTCGGATATTTAATCTGACGTTCATCAATTAAAAAAATTATGGTGTAGATTAGCTACATTTAAAATGCACTTGTCCTAAAAAAACAACATAATAATTCGGACTAAATTGAAATTTTTATTACATCTAGGAATATAAAAAAATGCGATTTTAAGTTCACGATATTTGATTAGTAGTAAGTAGTAGTAGAGAAATCGTCTTCGCATCACAATCGTAAATTAGACCAAATTGGCTTGGCCATCTGTTTCGCGCATATTTGGTTAAACAAACCAATCGATCCGATCGGACAATTAACAACAATATATCGTATATGCTTGTTTCTCTCTTCTTTTCATTCGTCTCCATTTCAATTACGACCATCAATTTATAGAAATTGAATTTGCTGTATGTGTATGTGGGTTAGTAACCTACTTCCGGACCATCTTGTCTAGTCTCGTTTTTTTCTTTCATCTTTATTATTATTATTATTATTACATGATTGAATTGGTATTACCATCACCCAGAGGCTTCCTTTACGATTGATTCGTCCTTGTACCATGCCATGCCATGACATGTGTGTCCGATTTTTTTTAAAGGAAAAACAAGCACAAGCATTTCAGATACGAAATGCGGGAAGGAAATTGGCGTTTGTTAATGTATGTGTGCAGACACACACGTATATCTATGTATGTGGTGATTTACTTTAAGGTTAGTTGAACGAGGTTAAGCGTTCGATTCTCGATTGATAAACTAGATTTTATGTAATTTCTGCCATAATTGCGACAAATTAACGTGCATTTGCGCGCGTAATTCTACTGTGTTGAGATAAATAATGATCATAAACATTTTTCGATTGGTAAACATTTTATTTCGAGAAAGACTTACACATAATTTCTAAGACAATTCCAGCAGCAAAATGTGTGTTTTTATTGGAAAAGAATCCAACTAATTTCTACTCTTAGCACAGTAAATAATTCATTTTTAGGATCAAAGGCAATAACCATATTTAGTTGTGTTAAATGTCCGAATATTGGATTTGTGATTAGGGCAATTGCAACCTCTTTTTGCTGCTTAAATGCACTATACTAATGTATGAATTGACAGAATTTTAAGACAATTGGTACAATAAAGAATTGCAATTTAAATTTATATTTTGCGTTGAAATTTTTTCATAAAATAATTCACTTTTTAACAGTAGTAATTTAATTCTAGTTTACATAATTACATTACGAAATATCGGTCTGTAACACTTCGTTATGGTTTTCGATAGTTTATTGCATTTTTTCAATCAAATTTATAATCGGCGTGTAAAATAGCTTAACGCATTTCATTGCGAAACCTTT
>JARJDW010011007.1:0-12485 GCA_030264715.1 Adinopsis sp. GC000173
GTGGACCGATACTTTTACCCACAGAGTGCTATGAACAGTTTGTTTGTTTTTAATAAATAAGTTAGACGTACATAGTGTATTGGTAGCGGACCAGCCCGAGATATAAACATTCCTACAATAATTTTATGCATAGTTTGTAAATTATGCAGTGACCGAAACATTTTGAGATTTGATAGGCATCGAATGCGATTAAAATACCCAATTTTTCTTGCACAATACACATAATATTATTTCTATAACTACAAAACTAAATCAAATTTTAATCAAAAATGGACATATTATTTTCAGGACAAATCAGTAAGTGAGAGGCGAATTTTGAAAATAAATAAATAAGTTTAAAAAAATTGCACGTAATTATGAATCAACCTAATTCTATATTAGCTCGAATCGGTCATTGATTGTTTAAATTACAGGATGTGAACATTAAATGAATTTAAATAATAAAGTAATTAATTTATTCTAATTGATGATAATAAATGTGCTAAACAACCTTTAAATAGCATGCGCTATAATTTTTTGTTTCAAATATTTTGCGAGATTAATCAGACGCATATTTCTACGAATTCACATTGTTTGCAATTAATATGCATTAATGATTTATTACATCAAATTTATGGTATATGCATCTAAGCGGTCACTAATGATTTGTAGGCCGCCATCATTGGAATTTAATCCACTGGCAAATTAATGTTGTTGATTGGTGTGTGTATAGTAGATATTAATAGACAGTTTGCTGAATGCTTGTTTGTCGCAATTTTGAATAAGCATACACTACAATTAATCATAATTGGTTTTGAATATTATATTTAATAAAAATAAGCCAATACTAAAAAAATATTTTTCATTTTATTTTAAATCGAAGGAAAATTTCTTACTTTCATAAGATGATGGGCAACTTATATCTCATTACTTAACGTGATTATATTTTGGAATACTTACTACTTTTCTAAAAAGTTTAGTAACATACGTTTATATTCAGCTTCCAAGCTTCTTTGTCAGGAATTAATTTGAAATATATTGAATTGTTAAGTTGTTGATATGCGACTTTTCAATTATTTAAACGTTCACTTCCAGGCCTATATTCCTAATTATTCAAAAATATTAGTTTAATTAAATGAAAAATATTATATCTAATCTCTAATCTTTTCTTTCCTCTTCCTTTTTTTGTAGATAAAATGTTTAATTTCTAACGTAAAGCCCTAAGCTAGAGCTTGTTACCTTATGGGCAAATTCGGCACTGATACCAGAACATTTTTTTAATTTAATACTCTTCTATATGTATAGTCGAAGTAATGCAAATAATCTATGAAAAAAGAACGTGAAAACACAAAAAGTGTGAAAAAATGTGCAATAATGATAATTCAGTCCATCCACCTACAATATAATTGAAATAAACTTGATTTTTATTGTATTCATTTTTGTAGATCGAGAATGGCGACGGTCTTCCCAGTTTGTTGTGCATTGAATGCGCACACCAAGCCAGCCAATGTTTACAATTCAAGCAACTATGCGAACAATCAGACACAAATCTACGGCAATATCTCGGAAAGCCATTAAATTCAAAAATGAAAGAGGATGATCAGCAGCAGAACGATTTAAACTCATTACTTTTAGATAATTTCGGATTGGATGATTCGTCTAATGAGAGCGATGATGACGATGACGACTTTAAGATCTCAGACTTCGGCGTGCTGGACCCGAAACCGTTAGATCCAAACGACGAGAAAGCCATTGCCCAGCGCCAGCTATTAAAATCAGCAAAATTGCAAAAGAGCAAATCGTCCAAAAAGAAGCTGCTCACAAAGACAGGCAGTAAATTAAACGGTAAGAAGCTGAAGCGCAACACAAATCAATGCAACGTATGCAAAAAGCAGTTCATCAATTTAAAGTCGTTTCGGAAGCATCTACGCACGCACATCGAAGACAGACCGTACAAATGCAAATTATGCCCGCGCGGTTTTACCGAAGAAAACTATCTGAACAATCACATGCGAACGCACATTCCCGACGAACAAAAGCCGCACGAGTGCAAGATCTGCAAGAAGCGCTTCATACATGTTACGCTCCTCAACAAGCATCTGCTGAAACATTCAGGCGAGAAGCCGTTCGTGTGTAAGATATGTAATAAGGGCTGTCTGGCGGAAAACAGTCTACTCAAGCATATGAAGATTCACGAGAAGAAGGAAGGCGATCCGGCGCTGCTCAAACATATCTGTGATTACTGCAAAAGCGAATTTCCCGATGCGCAAACGTTGGCTGTACACATTAAGCAGCATAGTGGTGATAGACCGTTTTTGTGTAATATATGTGGGAAGTGTTTTCCGCAGCGATTCAATTTGGAGCTGCACCTACGTACACATACAGGTTGGTTTATTGATCTAGTTGGGAAGTACGTTAAATTTGTTAAAGTATGTTGAAAATGTAGCTTTAATATAGAAAATAATCTATACTATAGCAGCTAAAAATGAATAAAAGAATAGAGCACGTTTTTCAATCATGCACTTGGGGTTAAATCTTTATAGATATGTTCGGAATTTCCTAATAAATAATTTCAATTTAAACGTCTGGTGATGTGGTATATATCTTTTATATAATGAAAGATAGTTGCTTTCAAAAATGATTTTTTCTTTTTAGGAGAAAGACCATTCACCTGTGAAGTATGCAAAAACGGCTACGTATCGAAAGCGAGCTTGAAAATCCACATGAGAACACACACGAATGAGCGTCCGTTCGTCTGCGACTTTTGTGGAAAAGCGTTCCGACAATCGGGTGATCTAACCAGCCATAAGCGTTTGCACGGCACTGAAAAGCCGATCGAATGTTCTGTGTGCCAAAAGAGGTATAACAACATCGTAAAATTCAATCATTTATTTATTTCTATTAATATTTAATTGCAGATTTACGACTGTTATGAAATTAAAATATCATATGCGTAATCATACCGGCGAGCGTCCGTATGTGTGCACAGTGTGCGGACGTGGTTTCACGGTGAATACGATATTATTGAGACACATGCGTGTGCATTCCGGTGAAAGGCCGTACGTTTGTGTGACCTGTGGCAAAGCGTTTTCACAATCTAGCACATTGAACACCCACATGAAGGTACGTAATTTAATTTTAACATGTTTATCACAACATTGGTGTAGAACCCGATGGATTAAGTGCAACCCTACTCTAAAGTAAAATAATAAATATGTCATATTACATATTAAAAAACGTATAAGTACATTTGCAATAATATTTTAAGTTTCTCTCGCGTATAGAATACACTATAAAATATAAACAATGTTTTTAGATTTATTTATACACCGGGTTTCACGATAAACTATAATATCGATTGGAATTTATCATCCTCCAATGTTTTTCAATTTTCTGACCTCTTATAAATCAAAAGTATACATAGGAAATTATAACATATGCAACCCAATTTACATTCAAATGCAAATGTCAAAATGAACCCTGCCCAAAGCGCTTTGTGAACGAGAGAGAACCAAAAAAATCATTTTCCTACTGATGAATGGACAAATAAATATAGAACTCATCTTTTAAAATGATGTATTTTTAGTTGTAGGATTTTGTAGTATACAGAGAAATGTAAATTGGTCTGCATTATCTCTACTTTCCTAAGTATACTTAGAAATGAAAATTATTTATTTTATTATCACAATACATTAAAATATAATCAACTTATGTAGTTGGTGTCTTCTTACCACGTGTGATTTAATTTCTTTCCAAAATCCATATAAAGTGGTGGCCAGAGTCATTGTTATCCCCCGAACGGCGGATCTTTGCCATACTTTTCTCCTTATCGCAAACCCAAACTTCATAAAACTGCCGCTGAACATATACTATGCCTGAACCCGGCTGTAATCTTATACAATTTAACAATCATTTTATTATTAATTATTTTTAGGTACATGCGCCATCTCCGAAATATCAAGTGGATCAGCAACAGCAACAAAACCAGCAACAACAACAGCAACAGCAGCAGCAACAAAATCGTCTTCCAAAGTTCCATCAAACGCCTGATCAAAAGTACCACACACAGCCAGATCCAACAAACCGCTTAATGCAGCCGGACAACCGTATGCAGTTACCTCCTGAAACCTCACGCATGATGCAACAACAGCAACAGCAGCAGCCTCAACAGCCTGACAATACCCGAATGCTCTCAAACGATGGTTCGAGAATACTCAACGATGGATCAAGATTGCTAGGCGACAATTCGCAATTACTTAACGTTCCTAATGAATACAAATTAGACAATACAAAGTTTTTGAATGATAATCGCCATTTATTGAGTAATGACGGTACGCGTCTGTTGGTAAATGTAACCGAGCCCCGATTATTAGTGAATGATAGTAGATTGATAACGAATGATAATCGATTGTTAACGAATGATAATAATCGGCTAATTAGTAATGTTAATGATAATAATCGGCTGCTAGTGAATGATAATGCTAGGCATTTGGTCGTGGTTGAAAATTCGCGAATTTTAGCTGATAAGTACCTAACGAATTACGATCCGTATCACCGTGGACATTTGTAAAATAATTTTATATTGAATGTACATAATTTGAATGTTTCGTTAAATATTTCCAGTTCTACATCGAATGTGGCAATCGGTACCAATGTCAATTCTAAACTAAGTCGGAATTATTTCAGTAATGAATCGATTTATGTGAAAAGCGAATTGATTCGATTATTAATTGATAACAGAGTTAGCTGAAATGCTTCTATGACGCATCTTCTGTGTTTATATTATTATAAAATTCGCATTACACTGCTTCTCTTACTATTTTTATACTACATTTTACATTATCTTCCTACTTGTCCATATTTTGACAAACATTTATAATCAAAGGTTGGATGATTTGCAAGTAGTTTTAAAAAGGCTCGTTTGAATATATTAAATGTATTAGAAGAAAGATTGGAAAGTGCCTGTGCAAAACTGGAAATATTTAAACGAAAAATGAAAATTTTAATGCAATTCGCGTTTTAAAAAATGACATAGTTTAATTATCGCTATGAAAAAAGGCTGCTACAATTTTATGCCAATTAATTTTATACTAAAGTACTGAAGTGATGGTTTGATTTAATATACATTTCCATCGATTGTGTAAAAATAGCTAACATTTCTGCTACAAAACAAATTTTTAATCAAAATTTCTACAAAAATACATTTGTATATTATTTTTTATTTTCATGTGCACAATATTTAAACTTCCATTATGCACATTTATATTCGTTAAATTTGATTAAAACTGTTCGTAAATGTGAAAAGCAGATATTTTTACCTTGCCTATAATAATTTATTTATTACTTGATTTAACATTATCTTTAAAAAAATATTATTAATTCTATTTACAGCCAAAATAATTTATCAACGTCTACGTAAATATTTATTTAAACCATTTTTAAAATCATTCGAATAATATTTTCGTCAATCAAGAGATAGCTTTAGTCTCGAAGATATTAATTTTTATTTATTTAAAGAATTAGTCATAATTTTTCTATGTGTATACAATCGGAGGCCTGATTTGATCTAAAAAGACTGCGTTTTTAACTAATCAGATTTTTAATAATTGAATCTCTGATCGATATCATCACAATTCTTATAGTATTTTTTTATTTATATCAATTTATTTTTAAATGCATTTTATGTAAATGGCTAATCCAAATGCTTTAAGTTTAAATGCGCATAAATGGCCAGTATATATTTTATCTATTATTTACTTGCTTTAAATGATTTCTATTCGTAAAAATTAATTTCTTTTTATATACGTGATTTTGTCATATTTTAGTAACAATTTTAAGCGCATTATAATTGCCATTTTAACCATAACATTAATTTTTTATGTATTAGTAGAAATAAAGTACATAATATGAAGAATAAAGAAAATATTTTAAAGAAAATACGTTGTGCACTATGTTTATTTTGGACACGCAACATTTATGTACAATGAATTTGACGGCAGTCTTCAAAGACAAGACTTGGGGATAAAAAAACAATCACTGCAGGAGTTTACGTGTGTATTTAAAGCTAATCGTTCCGATTGGGTACGGAGTACATATCTTATATAAAACAATTCAAAACAGTTTTATAAAACTAAACCATTTTGAGCCTATAATTAGAACAAGTTTATCTTGTTTACTCGTAAATTATGTTAAAAGTCGGATACTCTACCCTTCCTCTCCCAATCGCCGTATCGTGTCGGTTCTGGACCTTTAGGGCCACCTATTTCGCCGGTATTTGGATTCGTATTATTAGGCCACGGTTTCAAAGGTTCCTTTTCCTGTTGCGGGTGCACACCTTCTATTTCATCCAATTTCCCAATTGGTGTTTTTTCACGCAACTTTTTACGAAATTCCTCTACACGCGGTGATACCGGAATGTCATTTGATGATAAGCGCTGAGATAGTTCTACGTGACATTCAGCAGATAGTGAAATATGTTACGTTTAAATAGAATTTTAGGTTATTTTTTTACCTGGCAAGATTCGAGGCGCATAAGGGCTCTGTCGAATCACATGACGTAACATGTACATCATTATACTCATCTCGGCGTTTTATGCTATTAATATTGCAATGAACAATGGGTTAAGAAATTAAAATTTAGAAAAGTAACATGATAGATGTTTGTTTACATGAAAACAAAATAGAAAGCGACAAATGCGCATGACCCGCATGACTTTTTACGTAATATTATTGTTTAATTATCAATTAATAATTCAATAATCGACAGACAGCAATTGTTTTATTGACTTTCAATCAAGATTTTTAAATTAAAAATGCATAAAAAATTAAAAACTTTGTTGCATAAGTGTCGACATCTGTAAATTTACAACGCAACTAATAATAAATATTAAATGCTTTACGAAACAATAAAATTAATTATGTTTTGCTATACTTTGCGTGAATTGTGTATATTTAATGCTTAATTTTAATTCTTTATTTATATTATTTTAATTTATTATAAATATTTTAACGCGTATGCAACCAACATTACTAACCTCAAATTATTAACTTACGTGTAAAGTGTATATATTAAGAAATGCAAAATGTTTGAAGAAAACGATGTTATTAAAGATATAGAAAACGATGGTACGTTTATGCTTTTGCTTAATTATTTTCCCCAGCAATTATTAAGCAAATTTCAGAATTTTACAAACACTTTCTGCAAGAAACTGCGAAAACAGGTTTAAGCCAAAGTTTGGCGATTGCCGAGCAAGTAAAGAAATTGGGCGAAGGTATTGAATTGATCAACAAGGAATTATACAAACAAGTATTCGAGAAGCATCAGGATTTGTTGCAACAAGCCAATCATGCCACCAAACTGGAAAATATTTTAAACACAATGAATAGTCATGTAGAAAATTTGTTTGCAAATGCTGAGCGTTTAAGATTGCAGATCAATGGTCCTTATCAGGCATTGGAGACGCATACTAAAGTTTTATCTAGATTACATTTGGCTAGTCATATTTTAAGGCAGGTTAATCGAATACAGCAACTAAGTAAACGATTGGGAAACACAAATGATCCCATACAAAAGGCGACAATTTTACAAGAATTGGGTATATAATTTAGTTTAAACGTGAAAAATTGATAATAAATTATTTACATTATAGAGCAATTAGCTAGTGATCCTGATTTGGAAGATATAGATGCAGTGAGCGCTGAGTTACGGAATATACGAGGACAACAACAAAGTGTAGTGAAAATAGCAAATTCTTCTTTACAGCAAGGCATTAAAAATGAAAACTCGGCGCAGGTTAAAACTGCATTGCAGGTAATGCATAATTAATATAAAATATATATTGCTAAATTAATAATTTTGTAGATTTTTATTAACTTGGGGACTATTAAAGCAACAACGCAAAACTTCATCAATATTGCTTTGCAAGAATGCAAGGAAAGTTTAAAAACCGCCTTTGATGTTCGCGTGAATGTTGATCCGAGTTTAAACAAAGTTAAACCGGGACCGGGACGTGCAAATTTACAATCGTCACATGGTTTTAGAAAACGAGTTTGGGATGACTTGGAAAAGGTGTTTTCGACGGAAATTTTTGAACAATGCAAACAAGTTAGTATGCAATTAAATACACATTTTGTCCACTAAGTTAGATATAAAAATGTATTTTAAGGTGAAATTTCTTTACATTACACTGACATCACTAAGTGAAGAGTTTGATAATTTGAGCAACCAGTTTTGGTCCGGACTGGGTGAGATAATCGCAAGTGAAATACAAAATGCTTCACAAAGCGTGGTGCAAATGCTGGAAGAAGATTATCCGAAATTATTGAAGTGTTATTATGAGATGACGCAAAAGTTGGCGTTCAGTGCATACAAGCTAAATCGCAACATATTTGACAAGTGTGAAAATGCGTATTTAAGCAATTCGTGGACTAGATTACTAGAACCATGTCAGAGTATGTTCGTTCAGGAAAATAATGCGCCTTCTCATGACCAGATTGATAATTTAATACGCAGCATCACTAAGTAATAAATTGTACTTTTTTATTACTTTAGAAACTAACTAGCTTATTTTCTAGTGAATTAAGCGTAGCTTTGGTTGAAATTAATTTAACGGAAAAAGTTGCCAAAAATATTACAAAATGTGTAAAATTATACGCTGTAAAAACGGAACAACTATTGATTGCTGGACCTGAAGCATGTCAAGTTATCGGTAAGTGTTTTTTGATAATTTAATAATTATATCGAATAAACTATTTCTTGTTAGCTGGATCTTTGAATACCGGTCAACAACTAAACCAACATTTAGCCAATTCGATGTACTATCTTCAAACGCAAATTGTAAGAATGTTGGTTAACATGAAGGAGAGCTTGTCCTCAAATTGTGTTGACATCATTACAGAGAGCTTAACTAATTTGGATAATTTAACGGGGGCAATAATTCAGCCTATTGTTTGTAAGTATAAAAATGCGCATTTGTCATTAAAATCAAAATTTAAATAATTTATTGTAAGTAACTTATACTTGATATTTTATTTTTTAATTTTAGCTGCTATTAATATAACAATTGAAACAA
Organism: Adinopsis sp. GC000173; assembly: GCA_030264715.1. Classification (NCBI taxonomy): domain Eukaryota; kingdom Metazoa; phylum Arthropoda; class Insecta; order Coleoptera; family Staphylinidae; genus Adinopsis; species Adinopsis sp. GC000173. The sequence continues at coordinate 9,051 of JARJDW010011007.1, forward strand.
TAATTGTCACAATTCACCTAGAAACTGATTGGAACAAGTTAAATGTCTCAGCAGCACGTAGTAATGTGTCTTGTAGTCCTTATATGCGGGAATTGGTTCAATTTATAAGCAGAGTGCATCCAATATATCTTGCAAATTTTGATAATAAGGATGTTTTAAACGCAAAGTAAGTGAATATGCATCATTTAAAAAAAAACTTTACTTCATCTCTGAGTATAATTCATTTTTCTTTTTTAAATAAGAATTTATTAAATAACATTTAATTCTTGAAAAAAAATCATATAGCTTTGTAAGAATTTTCTATTTCTGTTTAGATCAAATAACATAGTAAATCGCTGCATTGATTTAATGATTCGCCACACATCGATCTTGCGCCCAGTATCATCAGGCGGTCGGATTAGATTACAAGCAGATTATGCCAGTTTGGAACAAGCCTTGAAGATTATTTGTCCATATTTGGCGGATCTCGGCCGGCCGTACAGACTATTAAAATCTATGGCAATACTGATAGCGCAAACACCTAGCGAAATTATTGCTGGACAAGCAGCTGGAAGTTCAGTACCACCTAGTACGGTACTATTTCTACTTTTTTCATTTGCCAATGGTGATTTGGCAAGTCCACACCAAAATACAGGTTGGAGCATCACCAAATTATCAACATGGTTGGATGAACACTCCAAGGAAGGGGAAAGGTATGTGTGAATATATGACATAATGAGTAATTGATTGAGTCAATTATTTTTTAGATTGGATTTGATAGCAGGTGCTCTGCAAAAATATGAAACATTATGCAGGCAAAAAAATATTACCAATTTTGATCCAGTTTACCCAATTATGTCGGAATTTTTAGCGAATACAATTAAACAAATGAGTTAATTTATATATACAAATTTATTTTAATAATTAAACTTATAAGTAAGTTAATTCACTAATTTTTACCTTTCTTCTTGGCCTTTTCTTTTTCTGGTAAAATACCTAATGAGCGCTGATATTCTTCTATCAGTTTTTCTTGCAATTCTGGTAGGCATGGTGAATATCTTGAATAATCCATTGAGAATTCTCCTTTACCTTGCGTTGTAGATCTTAATTCGCCAGCGTAGCCAAACATATCATTTAGAGGTACTTCGGCATAAATTGTTGTCCAACCTTCAATGCCTTCACTGCCCGTAATGATACCGTGTCGTTTATTTAATTGTTGCATTACAGTGCCTTGGAATTCATCTGGAACAACGACTTCAACGGACATAATTGGTTCCAGTATTTGCCAGGCTCCCTTCTCAAAAACTGAAATTATAATTGTTACACATGAATAAGTAAAATAGTGGCGTAGTGTATTGGTTGCTGAAGTACTATGAAATGAGCACTAAATGAGCACCAGTCAGCACCATGAGTGTTCAGTGGTTCTCACTGGTGTTCATTGGTCCCCACTAGTGCTCATTGTGCTCATTAATGCTTATGGTGCACACTAGTGGTCATTTCGTTACATTTGTTTGGTCTGTAGTTCTTAATAAATATATAAATTTGTTTAGATCAATTACCTTCTTTTACTGCGCCTTGGGCAGCTAAGCAGAAAGCCAACTCGCTGGAATCGACTATGTGGTGCGCACCATCGATTAATCTAAACTTCAATCCGGACATTTTATTGCCAGTCAGTTGGCCTTTCTCCGCCATAATTAAATATCCTCGTCTAACACCAGGCACGAAAGGTTTTGGAATGTTAGTACCGATAGTTTCATCTATAAATTCTAGTACGGTGTTTTTGTTACTTGGAAGCGGTTCAAGCACGCCGATGACTCGTGCAAACTGTCCTTGTCCACCAGATTGCTTCTTATGCAAATAGTCAAACTCGCATGGTGACATTAACGTTTCGCGGAAGGCAACCTTTGGTTTGCCTAACGTCACCGGACAGTTGTATTCACGCTCCATACGTTGCGCGTAGATTTCCAGATGCAGTTCACCCATACCGGATACGATCGTCTCCTTATTGTCGCCGTCGTAAACAAAATGGAAAGTTGGATCTTCTTTTGTGAAGCGCGCAATCGCCTTCGCAAAATTATCTCGATCTTTACTGTTCTGTGGATTAATGGACATTGAAACCACTGGCTCAGGCACAAATATTGACTCTAATGATAGTTCTTGTTTCAAGTCAGTTACAAAGGTGTCTCCGCTAGCACAATCAACGCCGAATAACGCAAAGATATCGCCAGCGTAAACTTCATTAACATCCTCCATAGTATTTGAATGCATTCTCACCAAACGTGCAATTCTCACTCGTTTTGTAGTACGTGCGTTGTAAATATATTCGCCTTTTTTCAACATACCCTGATAGCAACGCATGTATGTTAATTGTCCAAACTTTCCAGCTTCCAGCTTGAAAGCCAGGGCGATAAATATGTTTTTATCACTGCGTAATGGATCTAATGGAATTTTAATCGGTTCTTCGCCCTTCTTCTCCTTGAGAGCTGTATTCACCACTTCGCCGGGATTTGGTAAGTACTCTAACACGCCATCCAGCAGTGGTTGTACGCCTCTATTTCGCAGCGCTGTACCGACAAAGACCGGCGTAAATGTACGCTTTATACATGTACGCCTGATTGCGTCTTTGATATTCTGTGTTGTGATTTCCTTTTCCTCCAAAAACATTTCACCTAGCACGTCATCCACATTCGAAAGATGTTCGATAAGTTCATGTCGACGATCGGTGCATTCCGCGCGCATACCTTGCGGAATTTCATCGTAGCGTAGCTGTTCGCCGTATGGACCGTCAAAATACAGCGCTTGCTCCATCACTAAGTCCACCAAACCTTTATTATCGCCCTCCAAACCGATTGGTAGTTGTACAAATGCTGCATTATGATTCAATTTTGAACGCATTTGACTTATAACTCGATTTGGATTCGCGCCTAACCTATCCAATTTATTAATAAATGCTAAACAAGGTACATTATACCTTTTCATTTGACGATTTACAGTTAATGATTGACTTTGTACACCACCTACAGCGCACAATACCAAGATAGCTCCGTCTAATACTCTCAAAGAACGTTCGACTTCCACGGTGAAATCGACATGTCCCGGAGTATCAATAATATTTATATTATGATCTTTCCATATCGTGTAAGTGGCCGCTGATTGAATTGTAATACCGCGCTGTCGTTCCAATTCCATTGAGTCCATAACAGCACCTACATTGTCTTTGCCTGCAATATAATTGACGATATAGTAAGATTTAACGCAGCTAGCAAAGATTTACCTTTAACTTCGTGCATTGCATCTATACGCCCTGTATAAAACAATATTCGTTCCGTTAAAGTCGTCTTGCCAGAATCTATATGCGCTGATATCCCTATGTTTCTTATTTTATCGATGTCTTTATGTTCGGCGAATTTTGTAACGCTCGACATGCATTTTCCGCACTGAAATATTATGAAGTTA
>JARJDW010011017.1:0-24964 GCA_030264715.1 Adinopsis sp. GC000173
AGGACCAATGGAATCATCTCTCTTTTTGCGAATTTGATTAACGAACTGAATGCGAAATTTTTCTGATTATGATTAAAGGGAATATTTATGTTTAATTATGTCATTAAAACAGCATTTTTTTCCGACGCGCGCGGGCGCACGGCGCGGCGCTGAAAACACGAACGAAATGTTGTTTTTTTTAATTTTTGACTTACAAAAGAATCATCAATTCAACGTGCTTTTTTTCAATCTTTTTTTCTTCGTCTTCGTAAACCATAAAAACATAGAATCGTATCAAAACATATTCCAGAGCCTGGAGGAATCCATTACGGACTTGAATCAACGTCAACTTGAAAAGAATTAAACGAATGGAATTAATTATAAGATTGATGGTTTTCACTAATCTTAAAACCCCCATTCAATACGAAATTCCATTTAAATTTTCATTTTTTTCCGGGGCTTTCCTTTCTTGCGCTGATATATTTTTTTATTACACAATAATCAATAGAAAGTTTTATTTTGCGAATGGAAGCGGCGTTCGTGGTGGTGGTGGTGGTGTGGTGGTGGCGTGGTGTGGCGGGTGGTGGACGCGCAAAAAAAGGGTTAAAATAATTAAATAATTAATTATGGTTTTTTGGAAAATTAATATAAAAAGCTTCTCTCGCGCGCGCATGAATTGAATCTGCCAGCTTAGAGTTCCCGGTTTATCTCTTCTTTCATTCATATACGCTCGCAATCATTTTTTTTGCTTCTTCTTCTCGTTTTTTTGGCGCAAGTTTTGTGATTATCGAAACTAAAAACGCTTCTTTGTAATTTTAATTTCTAGATCCCCTTTTTGCCTTGTGTTAATGAGTTTTATACCTAAAGAAGAGATTCTTATTACATTTTAATTGAGGTGATGTGTACCAATATTGATGCTCATCACAATAGCAGGAGCCCTTTGTGTCGGCCATTGTATCAAACTTTTAATAGATATTTCTTTTAGCATTCATTATCAGTCTTTGGCAGCGTATATATCTATATATATATAAGCGCGCACCAACGCCACCGCCACCACCACCACCACCCAGGCGCTGTGCCTTCCTCCTCCTTCTTCATGCCGTTAATCAACCCAAATTTAGATATTATATTTTCTCGTTTGTAAAACTTTTGCGTTTAATGTAAATGAATAAATAAGGTGGAAGAAGGAAGACGGCATTTTAATTATCACCCCTTTTTTTTCCACTGCAAGGCAAGGCGCGCAAGCAAGAGCAAGGGCTGTATTTCGTTTTAACTCGAAACTCCATCGTCTTGTTACAAAACAAATTTTAATGCCTTCAGGGTTCTCGATTGCACACTTCCACGTTCACTTTTTTTACGCCGCGCGCAAAATTGCTATCATTTCAATTATTGTTTCTGACTTGTTAATTATCAAACGTCACGTTTTAATTAAATTAAAAATACGCAATTAGAATTCACACTTTACAATTATTCTCATATTTCTTTATTTTTTTCGGCATAATTTATGAGAGTGGAATTAAATTTTGCTGTAGTTTTCAACGCATTAATTTTTTATTAATGCTTTTCTATAAATATTGACATTAGACGCTATTTAATTAAAAATTATAATTATTATCATAAATTTTATGACAAATTTTAATGTCCGTAATGTTTTAAAACTTATCTATAATTGTTTAAATATATTTAAAACTTTTTTTTCTTACAAATTGAATGCTAGTTAGCTAGTTTTTAGTTTAGCTTTGAAAATATCTTTACTGTTTGCTCAGATATAATTTCATTGAATTGTCGCTTTAAAATCGTAATTATTCTATGAATTATTGACAGATTGTAAGAAAATAACACAGCTTTTTCTCAATCAATAAGAAACCATCATTTTTAATTACCTTTATTTGTGCGTCTATTTTTATATATTTTAATTTGGTTTTAAGCGATGTTTCAAAAATATATACACAGATCATACAAGGTACCAAATTCTACTACGTAAATGTAATTAATGCAACAATTTGTAATAATCATTGACAAATTACAGCATGATTTCAATATTAAAATGTGGTTTTAGAATCGTAATTATTCTATAAATAGAATGCAGATTCTAAATAAATAACACAGTTTTTTCTCGATTAATATGAAACCACAATTTTCAATTACTTTGATTTGTGCTTCTATTTTTATATACATATTTTAATTTGTTTTCTTGACTTTTAAGTGATGTTACGAAAATATTTGCACAAATAGATCGAAGTTCCATATTACAACCCTTTTCTACTACATGAATGTAGTTGATGCACAAAGTTGTGATAATAATTGATAAATTACCTAATAATATCAGTGAGGTGTTGACAGGGCGAGAAACATTGCGAAATTCATTAAAATTTAAGTTTTCCATTAGTACTTACAATTAATTTAATTTTTTTGCAAAATACAATTACCCAATATCAATTTCGAGTGCTTTTATAAAAAAATGTATGAGGTTCTGTATTAACACCCTTTTCTACTATCTAAACGTACCTACTTAATGCATCAATTTGTAATAGTATACATAATTGACAAATTACAAGATAATATCAATAAGGCGTTGACAGGGCGAGAAACATTACGAAATCAATCAAATTCGCAACAATTACAATGGAAGCGCTATACCAGTCGAATGAGTTAATTAGTGTAAAAATCCCATAAATTATATGCGATCAATCAAAGCGACAATAAAAATGCGAATGCTGCCGCGCTGCGCTGCGCGTTCATTTGAGTGGAAATGGAAATAAAAAGTGTTGATGTGAATTGGTGTAATAGCGAGAGCAAAGCTGCCCGCTGCCGAAAATATAACGAATGAAAAAAAAACGCAACATGAAAAATGTACGTGAAATTGAATTAGCATGCGGGGCATATATTGGATTTAATTGTGCGCCCGCTGCCATCAATACTTGTCGCAAGGTGTAGCGAAATGAATAATTGTTGATTATCCGAAATGGGAATGCTTTATGGCGACCTTGTATGCTAAACAAAAATTAATCAAATGTAAATCAAAGGCAGTAGAGCGCAGCAGCGTTTTTTTACCCCGGTTTTCGCGATCCGCGCGCCGAGATAGCGACGAACGAATTTCGACGATTGATAATTTACCACTATACCGGGCTGATAAGCGGAGATTGAAACTAATTGTCGGCTATTTAATTATTTTGTCTGCGTTTGTTGTATGTGTGTGCGCTTGCTTGCCTGCTTGCTTGCGTTTCGTGTAATTTTTTGAAAGCAACAACATTTACGTACGTTTTCGAATCGAATTTGTGTAGCTGCCTTTACGCTATTTTTATATACGAACTTGTATTCTTTTATGATATACGTAATGGAGAGCTTAGCAAAAATGTTTCTTTATACGTTTATTTTATATTCTCGGAAAATTTAAATAAAATGGAACAAAAGGCAGGGCTGCCTTTTCGTACAATATATAATTCATGGAAGAAGAATACGAATTTGGAACAATATTAATAAAAACCTACATTTTATTACAAAACAACTTTGTATACGGATAAAAAATAATTAAATTAGATGCTATCAAATGTATACAAACATTGCACATGATTCCAATCACAATCACTTTACTTTTTTGGTGGAAAATTTTAATATCTATTCTTTTCATATATATTCATATTGTTTTTTTTTAATTAACTAGACATTTTTAGTAGATTTCGTCACATTGTCATGAAAATCAGACAAAAATTAATTAAAATGATCTAAAAACTTTGAGAGAAGTTTTGTTTAGTTTTTCTAATTTTCTGTAAAGAAGACTATTTTTTTTAGCGAACTACATGGAAATAGAAAGAATATCATTGCAAATAATTTAAATCACGAAACTTTTTCTATGTAAATTTTATAATTTTTGCAACTTTTTGAGATAAGATACGATAGTTATTTAAAAGTAACAACATGCAGACATAAAATGTTCCTTTTTAGTATATTTCTGTTTAAACTTATTAATCTTGTATAAATACAAACATTTGGAATACAAATCTTAATTTATTATAGTTAGTTTTTGTCAATTTCCAACAAATATCTTCTACTATTTCTCTATTACGAAGCAGGATTATAATATTGCATCTTATAAGTGAGTGATTTAATTATCTTTTTAAAAAATATTTTACGACAACTGTTTTCAATTGATATGAATACAATCATTTCAGATCATAAAAATTCAGCACCCTTGCACTACATAAGTCACATAAGCCAGATAATAAAATAAATGTTGTTGACATTTGTATGTAATTTGTGTGCATGGATATTTTATACGAGGCATACAGAAATTAATAATGATTCGTAAAGACTAAAAACTCGCTTCTTATATCTAAAAAATGGTATGATCATTTCAATATTTTACGATCATACCAATGCATTTGTTCTGTTTTCAATTGATTCGAATACACTTTTATACCATAAACAATCTGCACCCCTGCACTGCATGTAATAAAATATATATTGTTGACATTTGTGTGCATCGATATATATTTTCTACAAGGTATGCAGAAATTAATGATGATAATTCGTAAGCCGGCAATTGATAAATATATTATCTATATGAAATAAAACGGCTGGCAAGTAACAATTTCATTTTTCTAAATTAGTAGACTGCAATGTAACGTAATATTTATAAAAGATAATTTTGTGTCTGGTAGATGAATCGTTTATAAGTAGGAGTTTTTATTGTAGGATGTTTGGTTAGTAATCACATAATATTTAAGTACCTACGGATGATATTTGCATTGAAAAAGTATGTATGTGTACACAAACACACACACATGCACACACACACACATACAACGAAAACATTTTATATATTCAACAACAAAAATTATGTGCATGTTTTATTATATTTTTAAACTAATAATTTAAGCATAATTACTAAACTTGAACATGAGTGATTTTGATTGTATATTATATACAGTCGGGAGCAATAAATATTTAAAACAAAGAAGCAAAAAATACAACAACCACAACGTTTCTTTATAAGCACAAGCTGCCAATTTACTTATATGCAAAGTATTATAATTAGCCTATAAGCAAATTAAAAATAATTTAATTAGCAAATCGCACCTGACAAAATTAAAAATTACTATAGCGTGTATTTATTAATAATAATAAAAAAATCAGTTTCGTGCAAAATCCATACATAAATTAGCCACTAAATAAACAATAATTAATACCGCATACACATTTTTTTTTAGTAAATAAAACGCATGAAAGCTGCTTTATAGCTTCATTAAAAGTAATTTAATATGTGAAAATTATTATTATTTTAATTTAATATTAAATTTACAGAGCAAGATAATTTTAAACACAGTTAACAGTGCTTTGCGAAATTATTACCCCCCCATCACTTAAGAACCGTCACTAATGAGCTTTTTTGTCAATCGCCATAGCGTAATTGAAATTTTCCCATGAATTAAAGCTTATTTGTTGGAAAAATGAATTTATTCAACTATAATTTCATTATAAAGCTATAACAGTTATAGTGATTATCTAAATTGTCACTTAAAACTAACACTAATAAGGCTTTTTTGTAAAAGTGGTGACCTACAACAAATTTGCATATTGTGGGTAAGACTTTAGACGGTTGATTACTATACTTGTGTTAATTTAATAAATAAAAATAATTAAAAACATAATAAAATGAGTAGTTAGTTATCATTCAAAGTTATGGTTGTAATTGTGATTGCCTACAACAATGTAATAACAACTGAGGATTTAGTCAGAATAGACTAAAATATTGTTATTTAAATCCGCAACAATATGATTTTTTTATGTGGTTTTCGAGATTGAAATAATTTTTGTTAATCTTAATCAATTTATTAAATAAATTCTCCCATCTCATAACATTAATTTTTTTGGGAGTGTGATTGAGATTTTCCATATTATGAATAAAGTCAAATTCACAAGCATTTTTATATTTGAAATAATAATTTTATATCATGTAACTATCGTACACTAATGAGCTTTTTGTAAGCTGCAATAAATATTGAACCGACTGAAAATGCATTTATTTTATGTCATTTGAAAATCTAATGTTGCTAATTATCTCTAAACATTGATTTTTTTAATGTAATTGATATTTTCCATATCTATTAAGACCTACTAGTTGAATATTATTCTTTATAATTACTTTTCGGAACATAATATTTTAAACAGTTATCAATCATTGTGAATATATCATTTCAAACACTAACGAGCTTTTTTTGTAAATGTGGTTGCCTATAGCGTAATTGAAATTGAGACAATTCATTATATTGAACAAAAAGCTTCACCAGTAAAATAATTATAACAATTGTTAGTAATGCTCAAAAATTTTGTTTGTTTTGTTGCGATGTTTGCTTACTACAAAGCAATTTTTATAGTGTATTTAAGACTTTTCCCTAACATAAAATTATCATAACTTAGTAGTAATTTAATTTATGAAGCTCATAGTGTAATTATGAGTTTTTCCTACAAAACAATTATAACATGAATGAATTTAATTTATAAAGCTCATATGGTTTTTTATAGATCTACATTTTGGCAATGTTCAGTAATATTGAAAATTGTATTGTAATGTGTTTTTGCTGTGATGATTTGCTTAATACAAAGCAATTTTGTAGTGTAATTATGACTTTTTACCAACAAAACAATTATAACTATATTTAGTAGTAATTTAATTTATGCGGCTTGTAAAGTTCGTATACATCGATATCTTGGCAATGCTTAGTAATCGCAAAAAATGTGTTGCAATGTGCTTTTTGTTGCAATGGTTGCTTAGTAAAAAATAATTTGTCTATTGAAATTAAGACCATTCCTTAAACAAATAATTATAACAATGCTTAGTAGCTCAAGGTTCGTATATATCTACATCTTGGTAATGTTTAGTAATGTTGCAATGTGCTTTTTGTTGTGATGGTTGCCTGGCGAACACAAAGCAATTTTTATAGTGTAATTGAGACTTTACCCCATCTATTAAATCTTATTTGTTCGCTTGATGTTGAATATTAATAATTTTCATCGTTAATTAAATTTAGTACTAAATAAACAATATTTTTTTCTTCGTCCTCTCTCACTGAAAGAGGAAAATGTAAGCAATGCACAAGCTGTGCGTAGTGAAAAATTACCTTCATTAAAAGTAATAATACGTTAAAATATTTCATTGTGGCATATCTTCATCAATATTATATACACACACAATCTCGTTGTCATCAATAATTAGATTAAAAGAATTATTAACAGTTTGTGCCTTTGGGTGATCGTTGAGGAAAAGGTAAAAAAAAGGAGAGGATGTTTTGTTGTGTTGTGTTGTCTTGTGTTGTTGTTGCTGCTTTTTTTCTCTCCGTTGTTTTCGATATTGTATGTATAATGAGATGTGGAATTCGTTAGCCTTTAAAAGTAAATAAAGAGATGTATAAATAGATGTATATATGTATAATACTTAAAATAAGTGCCTACGTATAATGTTAAGCATCAATTATATTTTCTAATGATATATAATTATTTAAAGAAAATGAAAATGTTACACACCTACTACATGCAACTATTTAACTTTTGCAAGCAATTTTACACAATTATAGTGAATATTACACACAAACTGATTGTTTTCATTATTTTTTTGCACATTTTTCTCTTTAAGTAAATACATCTAAAAGCATAAATTATCCTATGCGCGTTTACTATGCTGCTTTTTTACTATCTACGGTGGCTAAATTACTTTATCTACATACCTATATATATTTAACAACAATCTGGGTTGAATATTTATCATCCGCATTAAAATTAACTGTTACAAATTCATTTATGATTAAATTACGGCCGTGGCGCCGCAACGTGCGCGCTTACGTTTTTTCTTTTCATATTCTTCTTTTCTCTACGCAGCGCAGCGCAACAACAGCAACAGCAACAGCAACAAAATGTTTTTGTGTCGCGTTTTTCTAATGCAATAAAGAATTTGCATGAAAATCCGCAAGACAAGACGTTTTTAAAAAGCGATTTTTAATTTAAATTGTCTTTCCGGCTGCGGCGCCCTCCCCCTTCTTCTTCAACTATTCAATTCAAAAGAAATATAAATTCAAATGGGAAATAACATTGTTTGGGAACTCAAAAGAAAACAAAACTTTTTCATGTTTCGATGCGTTCAAGCGTGCATATTGTCTATATATATATGAAATCGCTTCCGAAAATATAATATTCGATTGAAATTCCAATAAATTGTTTGCATTCACAGCGAAAACAAAAAGGCGGCCAGGACGCGGCATCGATATTTATTAAATTTTTATTTCTAATTAGATTGATTGATATTAGATGGGGGGAGGAACACACAGCGATCGCCCTCATTCGAATTTTTGTCCATTCGGCACAATACTCTCGTGCAAATACAATATGCTAATACGCGCGCTGACCGATTTCGATTCACAACCAGATCAAAGTGGAATTCGGACCGACGATGGACAATATCGCTTTGTGTACGACGAGTACGTTTGTGTTTGTTGTGTGTCGTCGCGTGCAAACAGAAAATGACGAATCATTTGTATGTAGATTGCGGAACCGGAAAGGGACTTGAAAATTACGTTAAAATATTATTAACGCCATTCGATTATATGAAATGTTTACTTAATCTCAGTCTGTTGTCCTAAGATAATTTACTTAAATATTTGATTGAATCGTTTTGTTAAGATATCCAATATTATTAATATTTCGGTTCATTAATTCTTGTCAAAATTCTATCTACATATACAGGGTGGTCCATTTAAATCCGCAACACTTTAAACTATTTTAAAAAGAGACAGAATATTTATTATTTGTTTTTTAAAAAAGTTTATGAGTAATATGTGCTTTAAAAAGCAAGAAAGTTAAGTTTTTTTACGCAAAGAACAAGAATATTGTTTTTCCACTGCAGCGTTATAATTTTTATTTAAATTTTTAATAAAATTTAAAAGTATTTTTATAAAAATAGCAGCGTATTTGTTAAAAATCTATTTTATTCGCAAACGAGCAGTAATGTGTACCTTAAATAGCAAAAAAGTCAAACCTTTTTTTACACAAGTTGTTTTGCTAGTGCAGAGTTATATTTGTGAATTGTCCTAATTAGAGAAAACATGAAAGTCATATTTTTATACCATTATTTTTTACCATTGTGAATAAGATATTATAAAAATCTAAATGAAGTGTTATTATGTCTCTCTTTTCTTTAAAAAAAATCATTTAATATGCAATTTTTGCAATTCAACATTAATTTAGAAAAGATGCTACTTTCATCTTTTCTACTCTACAGAAAAAAAGTTATATAATATCATTTCTTTAAAGTTTTGAGGTTAATAGCTGTTCTGATTGATATTTTATTTAATATCAACTTGATAATAAATCTACACTCGTCAATAAAGTAATGTACTTTCGCAAATGGTATATAATATATCTACACTTTTTGCAATATTAAACATTATTATTTAATAGCTAAAAGAGTAGTTTTTATCGGTTTATTTATAAAATAGCTTATTGTTTGTTTAATTAGTAATTTTTTTAGAAAACAGTCTAATTGTAAGCTTTGAGGTAAATTAGTCTACTTGTCAATAAATCTATGCTTGTCAATAAATCTATGCTTGTCAATAAAATAATGTATTTACTTTCGCACGTGGCGTATAATATACCTACCTACAATTTTTACAATATTAAACATTATTATTTAATTAATTTATAAAAGAAAAGTCTTTAATATTATCGGTTTATTTATAAAATAGCTTATTAACTCATCTTAGTGTTTGTTTAATTAATAACGTTGTGAATGATGATTAAAATAAATCACAGTGTATATATTGAAAAAAAATTTATTAGTTAAAATAAATGAAAATTCATTATTTATAATATAACACTTAATAAATAATAATTAATCTATTAGTTGTCAATAAATTTTCTTATTTGAAAAATTAAACTAGCTTGTAGAGATGTAAATGAATTGGGAATGAAAATAAATGATGTATAATTAAAATTAGTTAATAATTGAAATATTCAAATTTTATTTTTTTCGAGTAAATAAGTCGATTTTTTTCCCGTGCGGTTGAGTGATGTTCAAACATTACACAAGTCCCTTTTTTCATCTGCGCTTTCGAACCAACTCGAAAAAAAAATGTTGATTTGAATACGATTATCGTTTCTAAAATACACACACACACACATCTATCCGGTAATAATATACAAAGAGAAAAAGGTTTGAGGCGCAGTCAGAGAAAACTATTAAAATGCAAATATTATAGTCGTGAATTCATATTTGAGAGGGTGTCCTAATGCAGGAACCCCTCAAAAAATACACACAGACGACGTGCACACACACACATACATACACATACATACACACCTACACAAGTCTAACTGCCGCCGAAACGCTGCAATCTAATTCTGGTATAAATTTGGATATAAATGGCCAATAAAAATGAAACATATTCATGATTTTTCCGGGTCGGAAAACCGATTATTAACCTCGATGAATGTTCGTGGTCTCATTGTGCGGTATTTCTTACATTTCCTTCCAGATAGAGGGGTGAAATATGGAACACTTTGAACGCGCTCACTCGCGATTTTTTGCTGCTCCTTTCGTATGCTTCTCTTGTGTTAAATAAAAACATATAGATCAAAATTACCATAACAAAAGCTAATGTTGTAAATTAAAAATTATCTTGTTTTATGGTCGCCCTTTTCATCCATCCATGAAGCGTTTATTATGTCTCCTTCGATCTGCCATCATCATCGACGAGCATGTGCTCTTCTTCTCTACTCTACTCTACTCTACTATTCGCATTGCATCGTCTTATATTATTCGATTGGAATTTAACGAATCTTAAAGGTCCACTTTATTGAATTGCCTGATTGTTGTTGGTTGGGGTAAGGGTCGAAGAAGATGGGGATGAAATTAAAACACAATATGATATTTTCATTAATTTTATTTTTTATTTGATGTTTGCTAAAAGGCACACTCACACAACACACACGTACATAAATATTTACAATAAATTACATTCATTCACTAAAATTGTATGTAATGGACTAAAGCGATTCAAAAAATTGTTTATCTTTTTTTTTGTTATACTACATTTTATATTTGACGATCGCTCAGATAAAATAGTTTCTGGTTTAAATATTACCTAATATTGCACATAACGTGTCCTTTATGAATAAAATTATAAATCAAACATGATTATTATTATAAGTGTTAAGCTTAATCAACGAAAATATGATAAAATGATATTGACATGATTGTCAAAAAGGCGTATACATGAAGTAATTGTTTCCAATCTTATTATTTTTTTTCCATTCTCAGTTTTGATACAAAAAAAGCATGATTTATATTTATTATGTATAAGTAGATATTTACACTGGAATAAAAACTAATCAGTACCATTAGAACATTATTAGATTAATAATAATAATCGAAGTGGAGATCACAAACAAACAAAAAATAAAAAAAAATTGTTAAAATTTTTGACATAGAAAAACGTATGCCGAATCAAAAAATCAGTCTTAGAAAATTATATAGAATTAACATGGTGTTTATTTTTTACTCAAAAGGTTATCAATAAAACAATTGTGTGCTCATCGTGTGTAGCCAAAAACGAAATAAAAAACACAAACATGAAAATAAAAATGAAATGTTTGAGGAATTTTTTTATGATACGATCAGCTCGAAGCACTAAACACTAGATTCATATTTATACGTGAAACACTTGTTATAATATTAATTTATATAAACGCGATTGTGTGGTTTCGCTATTTATATGTTAGGTATGTATAATATATATATACTAAAAATTTACATAACTATTTTGTAAAACAACTAATGTTTTCATTATCCAAGTCTTACATAGTGTACAAAAGAAATGAATTTATGGTTTACTTTTTTGTGTTTTGTTTTGTTTTGTTTTGTTGTTGTTGTTTTTTTGGCAAATTTATGTTGCACTACTTGTGAATAAGACCGAATTCTTATAGTAACCCGAACGCTCTTGGAGCGGTGACTTGACATCTCGCTCTACCTGCTGCTGCCGCGACTTCCTCTCCAATTCCAATTCCTGCGCGAGCGATTCTATAACAATACAAAAACAACAACATAATAACAACAATAATAATAAGAAGCCTTGTTTCGTATTCATGCAAAAACAGAATGTGTATTTATGTTTCGGATATGAGTAAAGTGAAGGGGTGAGGGTGGTGTGGTGTATATATATGCTGTGCGTATATGTATATGTATATGTATGTATGTATGTGTGTGTGGACATAGAGAACAGACAGACAAACCGCTTAGCAGGGAGTTAATCTACTCCACAGAATGCCATTATCCCAAACAGGGATTCTAACCGGCGGCTATTTAACACGATGTTATCTTTGCTGTTTGCAATTTCTCGGCTCGTTATGCCGTCGTGTCACTTAAAGAGCTATAAGCTACGACTGTCTAAATTCCATTTTGGATCCGATTTGAATAAGCGAATTCAGAAACGGCACGAGTTTAATTAAAATCCGAAAATCGAATCATGTTGATGATGCACCTTTAAATTCACATTACATCTATGCAATTGGAAAGAATATGAATTATTTCCGGAACTAGTTGTTACATTTGATGAAAAGTAAGAAATTCCATTAAAAACATTATTTCCAAGTGAAGAGATAAATACCTTCGCTATAAACACAACATCTTGGCATATTTTTCTTGCCTAATTTTGAAATTATGCGTTCTCTCTGTTATCATATTTTGATTATTTGTTATCCTCTACATTTGTAGTTGCTTTTGACTATTTTTTAAACAAATTAAGTCATGTACAAGAAATATTAATTACCAATGAGTTTACATATAATTTCCTCTTGGAATATTTAGAATTATCGATACCTACATGTGACAGTCAAATCTAAAGAATTTAATTCGGTTAACTATTTACAATTTACACTAATGTAGTAACTATTATTGGATAGAGGAATATTAAAATTATGATGCATAAACAGCGAGGATATCTCCGGAGCAATTGTATAGATAGATAGACCAGTTTATTTCTTATCTGATTGCTAATAATAATCTCTACAATTTTTAGTCTCCGACTGCTGACTGTTTTGTAGCATTCAAAATTTACTGGCAGTAAGATAATTCAATTAGGTGTATTAGTTGTCAACATATTTTAACTCATTGATATAAACATCTATAAATACATAGATCCCTTTGTAATTATCTCTTATTGCAATTATTGTAATTTGTTTACTATTATTGACTAAATTCCCTACAATTTCAAGTCGCTATATTTGATTGAATCCGAGGCATCCATGTAGAGTTTAATTTGAAATGTATAGCAACTGTTATTAGAAAGAGAGAATGTCAAATAAGAAAAAATGCGCTTGGAAAAAAGTTTGAGAAAAGGATGACGATGTCAATGACGATGACGACTTGAAGTGTTTTAAATATAAAATACTAATACGGGGGAGACGATGCGTGAAATTGAATAAAGTTTAGCAGAGACACGTGTATGTTCATTCCTAATCCAGCGAGATTAAAATAACGAGATGAAAACGCGCGATGAGGAGAAACAATGCCCTATATTATATTATGTACGATAGATAGATTTGCAAAGTGTAATAACGGCGTTTTCTCATTTCGAATTTGATTTTGGGTGCGTTTCATTTCTCTCCTCGTCGTTATCGTCATCGTCGTCGTCAACGTTTTGTGCGCTAAACGCTTTTGCACTTTTATTTCGTAAAATATAATTTGTGTATGATGGAGGAGAGGAGTGAGAGTGCGAGGCGGCGTCGGGCGCGCGTATACACGGTTGTCACCCTCCGTTATGGAAAAGGACCCGGAGGCGACACGATTTAAATATTATTGTCGTTGTGTGAAATCAGAGATTGAGTTGTGTGACACAACACAAAGCAAAGTCGTTTTAGTGGAACTAAATAAATGGAAAATTTGTTGGCTGAGAGTGTGTTACGTGTAGGTGGCTTGATGGATGTTTTGTGTGTTATTGAGGAGTTATCAGGGCTTTGCTTTGCGCGTTGCTTTGCTTTTGGGCGCGAGTGAGATGTGAGTTTATGAGTTTTGGGTATGAGAGAGAGGGTTCGAAAACATTTTTTCCAACTTGAGGGCAATCTTACGCTGTGCGCGCTCTTGAGCCAAGTTAGATAAATAGGTCCATCTTCAGGTATAAGTTTAACTACATAGTTTGCCTATAGTTTCCAAGTCGAGCGATCGCTTGTAATTAGAGTTAATTCTATGAAATCCTCGGGTTTGGTGTGGGGTAATGGCCCTCCGCGGAGAAAAGGGTTTGTTACAAACTACATTGTAGAGATGGTTAAGTTGCAAGAAGTCCGCATGTCTAGAATCCCTTAGGGCGACGCGTGGACAACGGGAAGCCTCGTACATACATATACAATATATACGTATATACGTATATAGCGTATCCACACACACACACAATATTAACTAATTACCTATTCATTACGGCTTAAAGTGGCAAGTTGGTTCTGAATTATTCTCAGCTCCCAGAGTCCCTTGCCCGGAGTTCCGGAACTGAGGTAAGACGCAGCGTCCGGAAGGAAGACCCTCTAATGGACGCGCCCGACTAACTATATTAGGATTGATCGGTTCCGGAATTGATCATAGTTAACTAAGTTTATTCATCATTGGAAACTCATAAGACGGTCATCCAGGATAATAGTTTATACTTACTTTGGAAAACTAACTCCTTCCCTTCGCTTCGCTAATTGATCTATTCAAGAAAAGTTATCCCATATTATTATATATATACTCGTTCCTCGTACCTCAACAACAATAGCATACATAGAACTTTGCAACAAAGATGAGGGAAGACCAACCTGCCGGATGATGATAGGTGGGCGCACAACAACAAATAAACGCACAATTATTTCAATCGAGAACCAACTATGAGAAGAAGACAACACAAAAAGTCATCGAATAAAAACGTATATATACATATATATACTTATGTATATTAATGAAAATAACAACAACTACAACAACAACAACTTTCAACATTCTAAATATACCGCGTGTATATGAGTGTACGTGTAGAATATATGTATACGTTAAATACACTCGAAAATAGATGTAATAATATTCGTAGCGCGTGTCTAATGATGCCATTATAATATACATGGATGTATTTTATCGAAGAGGTGCTTAATTAGTTACGTGGTTGCATTGTTGAACCTGCCTCGTCATACTCAACCTATTACACTCCAACGATCACTACAAATACCATTGGCTTTCAATTAAAATTTCTTAAATTTTCATTTACGCAAATGCGAAAATTGTTTGAAAATTTATGGGTCAGAATGCCGCCGCGTCGTATCGCATCCCGGCTAGCTCGAGTGCTGGCTGGTTGGCTGGCTGGTGGCAATCATCGTCTGATGAATGATTTTGTATGAGTGCCGTCGTTTGTTGGGCGAAGCGGCGTGAAAGTCATTTCGAGGTCCTTAAATATTGCAACTCTATGAATTCTAATGCTCGGATCTCTGTGTGTACCGACTCGATTCTGTAGAGAAATATTCCTGCGACACTCCCGAGATATTGTACTTGCTAACTTACTACGCTGCAAAATAATTTCCCCTGAGCTCCGTTGCTTACATAATACGTTATACGTGGGCATATGTTATATACCTTCTTCTACTACTTCTTCTTCTTCTTCTGCGAGGAGTATGACTACATGCATACCTTCGGTCATACCTGACTAGCTGATATAATTTGATACACATGCCGGTTTTCCAACAACATCACACGTATGAAAAATATCTAGGTCAATTAGTCGAGAGTGTGTGTAGGGAGAGTGATGTAGATAGGATACTACACATATATAGTTCGAGAAGAGAAAACAAATGGTGAACATTTTTGTTTCGTTTCCTTTTTATTTTTTTTGGTTGGTGCGCATGGTGGAAAACCAGATGCTTCGTATAGAAATCATTTTACGTTCTTTTGTGTGCCGGTATAATTTAAATTGTTCCACACACATACAGACAAACTACATTTGGTACGCCATTCAAATATACACAAGTCTCATTTCAAGGAATTTATATACCGATTGTCAGAGACCAACTTGTAAATTGAATCCTTTCAGCAGTTGTATACAGGTCGCCATTGCTCGATATAACCATCGCATTGTCAATAAATAACCGTTTAACCGACAGATTGGTTATAAGAATGAGTCAACGCTTCATATTTTACAAGCGGAGGACAACAAAAAATCGTTTAAATGCCCACAATGGGAGCGATTACGTTTTGTGAGAAATATTTTTCATTTTTACCATTATCATCGAATATACTCGTATGAATGTTGTTTTGTTGTTGTTACTTACCGGAGTAGTTTTGCCAGAATGCAGCGCCGGTATTAATTAGATCTATGCCGGAGTAGCCCCATGGTTTGGCTTCGGGCGTCGGCTGTTCGCGTATATTTTGCGTTGGGAAATTCGTCGGCGAATTTTCCATGCATTCGCGTTCGAGTGGCTGCCGATCGACGACGGCGGCGCGTTCCCTTTCACCAACACCGCCCGCCTGCATCAAACTCTGATTCGGCATCGAATTGTTATTATTCTTCGGCGCGGCATTGTTCAGCTTGATCTCCTTCTGCTCGGCGGCGAATTTCTCTGCAACATCAACGCAACGAGAGCGAATTGAATTAATTGCAAATGATACAAGTGTAAATGACGCCCAAGATCTCTGTTTAAGACTTGTCAATCAAACGGCAACCAGCAGGAATTCAAAATATATACATGTATATACTCTACATCTACACCCTCCCCCTTTAATAACCCTGCAGGATATCAACGAAGGATTGATTTTAACTTATTACAAGACGTTCTCCTTCCATCAACACCGCCATTAAGAAACAGTTTCGAATGTTTAGTCAACTTTACATGATATATTATTATTGATTACCGTCTATTTATATTTACACTAATAACTAATTTAACAATAACATTGGTAATGTATGTGCATACATTATAAAGAGCAAATATAATATTTCACGTAAGCGAAGCCAATCATTGCAATTTAGAAACAACATTAGAAAGAATAATTTATTTAAAAAAACGAATAATAACAAAACAAGACAAAGTGTAGAGTATATGTGGGTGTTTTTTTTCCTTCGTTCCACGTAAAAGATTAATGATGGAACCCTGCATTTTGATTACATGTTTATTTGATTTAAAAAAATCATTTGTTGTAAATTGATAAATACGAAATGAAAATTTTCATTTAGTTGGTGGAGACAGACGTGTGTATAACAAATTGAGATGTTAATAGGAATGCATAGTTTCTTATGTGTGTGTGTTCCCTTTAATAGTTTTAGACTAAAGGTGGGAGCGAAGAAGTGTTCCTTCTCAAACACTCATTATTGTACTCAATCACATGTCAATAGTTGAAAATACTTACACGTTCTCACACTTATCATAAAGAATAATCGATCGTTATTTTCTCATACTATGTAAATACGTAAACATGGAAACGTCAAATGCCACACAACACATAGCGCATCGGGGCGACGCAAACAACAATTATAATCTATTATTATTATTATTATTATTATTATTAGTATTATTTATGCATGATAATTACCATTGATGATTCGTATTTGATCGGCGGCTCCTGCACTTTTGAGCGCCTCCTCCAATTGCAGGCGTCGTTTCACCTCGATCTCGAACTGCTCTTGAATCTGACGCCGAGTTCGACGTTCGCGTCGCAGACGCTTTTGCACAATGACTGTAACAAAATGTGTATTATTAAAACGCGTTATTCTTTTGTTGTATGTTGTATGTTGTTGTATGTTGTATATGATAGGCGGTATAAATATCACATGCATGTTGTGTTGTGTATTATAGTTTGCATTTAATTCGTTTTAATGCTAAGATTGCCGCAATTTTCGATATATTACATACAATCACAATCGTGTTGATGGAAAATGCACTCGCTTTATTATTTTATTTTTGCGAGTCGAGTCGAGTCGAGCGCAACAGAATAAGAGACGTATAGAAAAAAGTAAAAATAAAAATAAAAATAAAAAAAAATATGGTAAATTCCGTATGGAATATACATATATACATATAAAAGGAAGGGTGTAAATAATTATTAAGTGTGTGTATACCATAATGACCGCACGGTCACAGTACCACATTTACATATGTATGTATTAGTCACAGTTGGTCAGACGGTGAGTGAATAGGTGGTTCGGGCTAATTTCACCTGTAATTTTTGTATGTCCAACTGTGAAAATAGCCAGGGAGTGGCTTAGACTTTATACAATGATTGTCGTAGCAGCCAATCGGCTTTGAAAGGTAAAGGTAATACCAGGTAATAATGCATAATGTGCATATAAGTCGGACTCTATCACATACGAGAGCAGACGTCGAATGTTCTCTCTCTCGCTGAACGGTTATTATTCTCAAGATGGAAGGCTGCCGATATATGATCGATACGTTTTGAGACTTGGATATGTATGCATGTGTATGTATATGTATATATGTATATATGTATGTATACGGACGCAGCTTGAATTCCCATATCATCCACACAATCCATTGCGCGCATCCAACTCCTATTTTTCATAAGTGCATCGGCTCTATGCATCGATTCCATATGATGTATTTTAGTTTGTACACATGTCTATGCTGATGCCGCGATGATGCCGATGCCGATGCCGATGCCGATGCGAAAGAGAGGCAAAAGAGTATACCTATATATGTATACATTTATATTTAATTACCTGTAGATATTGGGAATGGTATTAATCATGGGAGAGGATGAGTGGATATGACAGTTGCACAAAGGAAGGTAATAAGGAGCCTGTTCGGTCCGGTGCGTCTCAAAAGAGCTGAGGAGGCGCCGCCTGCTGGTGGTCCTCACATAAATAACTGTTGCTCTCATTTTAACTCATTTATTTATTTAAATTCCGATTGAAATATATTCGCGAAAAATAAATGAACGAGATTTGTATCGCTTTTCGGTGGATGATGTTGATGATGATGATGATGATGCTGATGATGCTGATGATGATGGAATGGAAGCGCGGCGCGCGCGCAATATGCACACATGCACACATACACTCATACACACTTAAACTTATCCATATACATATATCGTAGTAGGTACTTACATACATACATATTATAAGAGTAGAGGAGAGTATAGAGAACAATATGCCGGCCCAATGGCTATGATTGCTATTGAACATTGATTAATAAACTTTAGTAATGAGTGTTATAATTAGTTGCAGCTAGGAGAACTGAGCAGGGTCGGGTCGCGATCTCCCGTCGTGCAGCGGCCTAATGCTTGCCCTCCGCGGGGTGCCCAACTCTCAGATTGAAAATCATTATACAGTGCTCTTTGAGATAGTCACTAGTGGCATGTGCCATTCCCTTTTACACACTCCACACACTTATTAACCTATCCAATTACTATGATATCTACACGTACTATACTTATATAAGTACATATTACCCTCTATACCTATGTATGTTACGTTACATTACATTATATTACTTATTGCATACAAGTACTGAAGAGTAGTATCTCTCGCTATAGGTATAATATATATTGTACAATATATCATTCAGCATTTTATTGTGTTGCCAAATTTTATTATCGATAATAAATAGTAAATGGGACGAGTCAGCAATTTAGATGAAGGTGTCGGTCCGTCAATATTTGCGACACATCTCTCCTTGCTGGTATAGTAATTCAACACAACAAACGCAACATCATAATATATTTATGTGTTGCCATTCGGCAGACAATATCATAAAGAGAAGAAAGCGAATTTGTATCTATAAATGCTGATTGGATGTATGCCGTGAACGATTTTTATTCTAGCAAAACGCAGTCGGTCAGTGCAATCTAGACGATAACGTAGATAATAGGCGAGGGGTGAATAACACGCTGGACCAACCCTCCGAGCAATATAAAAACTATCAGTCATCATAGAAGCGCGTCATCGTACACAGAGACGAAACACATATCTTTGGCTTTTCGGCCAATAAAACTTGATTCGAAGATTCCGACGCGGCTCTAGAATCCTATTTATGATCCTTGACTCAACTGAACCTAACATGATAACACAATTCTATTTTCCCGCTGTCCGTACTCAGGTATTGGGATATAAAAAAATATCTATCTATCTGTATATACACCATATACGATGTGTTGTGTTCTGTTGTGTTGTGTTGGGTATAGTGCGCAGAAATAATCATAAAAAAACAACACACACACACACACACATAGCAACTTGTAAGGTGCCAATCAAGAGCGAAGCTTAAAAGTTTAAGCTTCTCGCATGCGATATTACCATGCGATATCACAAAAAATCTAAATTAAGGGTTTCACAATGAATTAAGCAACGATTTTGGTACCCTTGAGCGTAAAACTTTTCGGTATAGTTCTACGAATTTCGTACGTATATGCTAATTCGCTAAAAGAATTTTAACTGTTGTTGTGTGGTGGATGAAGGAATTGCCATTACCTACTATTTCATATATGTATGCCTATCTATAGGAAAAAAATAAGAAATGATTATTGCGCTTGTGGCGTAAATAAAGTTAGTTCTGGTTCGACACGCGCGCGCGCTTCATCCTCCTCGTCACAAACGCATCACATTATATGAATTTTTTTTATTCAACTACAAGGGGCCGAAAGAAGGTGACTATTTTATCAGCGGTAGATTTCCCTCAGATTTGTTGCCAAATCTACCCCGACGTTTCAGGGTCTTTATATTTTTTTACGATATATCATAATACGTTTCTTCCACAATGCGAATGCAATATTGTTTTTATGGGAAACTCTAAATGTTCAGGCTTGGCGCGATTACATTTCTTTCTATGGTCCCGCCTGAAAGCTATTTATTTTTATGTGCTAGAGTGTTATCTCTGATAGCAACTCTGACTATTCGACTCGTCATGATTTTTACTACTTCCCTAAGAGATTTACAACTAACTTTTAATGCTTTCTCCATCCCTCATGTATTCGTATATATAGATATTATATTTATTTAGAAATAGTTTTTTTACTTTCATCTACCTAAATATCTGTTCGTAAAAAATAAATTGCTGCCACCTTTTTTCGGCTGTTGATGATGCTGATGAATTCAATCATCAAATAACATTCATGTGTGTAATCTTGAAAAGGTAGCAAGCGGCCCAGCTAGCTAGACGGTATGATATATATAATATATTTTTTTGTTGTAATAATAATTTTTATGCTCGCAACACAAAATGTTATTATCCTGTTGAAATGCTTTCCATCAGAGGGTTGCTTTTGAAAATTTGTTGTTTCATTTTAGACTGTGCGAGTAAATATATGACATTACTTTGTATTTGAGGAAAATGGGATGGAGAAATAATTATCTCGAAGGCTTTTCTTCATTCGACTTTGGAAAAGTTACACAAAAACCCCCAAAGAAATGTCCATTGTTCGCATGAATACAATAAAAAAACGAATATGAATAGGTCGCTTTTTTTTCTATATTCCTTTTTTAAAGAAATAATATGAAAAATTTGATTTACATATAGTAGTTTGCTGTTGCAAAGGCCTTTTGCCATATAAATTTTAATTTTCCAACATGGGACTTGAGGAAAATTACATTTTTCATCTCAAACAAAAAATGTATATTTTTCAGCGCGCGCGCTCTAGCTCGCGCCTGAGCTTCCAACTTGCGGATTTTTATTTTTAGGTGAAATGTATAAATCTAAGGGTGGGCGCTGCCCCCCCTCAGCGTACATAAACATTCAATCAGCTAACAGAATCTATAATACCTATAAATACGATATCAATAAGCTACTCACTTGGGATTTCAGGGTGGAAAAGCCACTGTTTTATCGTGAAATGTACCGAAAAAAGTTATTCGGGGCAACTCAGCTTTGATATCGATATATAAAACAGTGGGGTAGGTTTTTTTATATATACACACACACACATATATATGTATATGTGGTAAAATATCCGAAATGCATATGCACAATAAATTCAGCGCTAAAATTGATTCAATCTTTCCTGTGTGATGTAGGCATATAAAAAAATATATAAGTATATAAATATACGCAAAAGGAAGAATATTTTTTTGCCGTATCGTAAGAGTATATATTTTTTTCTGTTTGGTGCCAAGCACCCCGCACAGTCGGCTGTCAAATCGGCCAGCAATGTCACTGCTCAAAAGTGCGGAAAGCCGTCAGAGTCGGCCAAGCCTTTGTTCACTTACCACCTCAATAAACATGTTTATAAATATCATATTTTACTCAACAAACTTCTTTTTCTTTGTTCCATCTGGGTGGTATTTATTGCAAAAGGTCATTATTACGCCGCTTAAATACAATTCAGCGTCCTTGGTTTGAACATACACATATACCTACATACATTCATACTCTTATCTGTCGCCGTGCATAAATAAGTGCGACGACGACGCCGACGAGGGTGCATCATCATCATCATCCTCATCGTCGTCGATAACCAATAATCCAATATTTTAGTTATTATTTAGGTCACAGCTGCGCCGCCACATTTTCCTCGCCGCGCGTTTTCTCGCTCTCTCCGTGCGGTTTTCGATATATATATATATTTTAAGGAAGTGCACATAATTTCACATCACGACGTACAGATTCCCGAAACGAAAATTAATATACTCGTGATGAAGAAAACCTATAACTTATCGCGCCGTTTCGCACATGTTCTATTTAAGCAAAAAAAAGTCAACGCGCACGGTGGTTGAAGGGGTGGTCGCCAGCCCGTATGCAGGAGCAGCAGCAGCAGCCTCCGCTCATCGCATCATCGTTTCTACACATATGCATTTTTCTTATGCCGCACTTTTCACGCGTGATATTTCCCTATCAAATGAAAATATAAATTGACACCACTATCGCACCGACACAGACCCCTTAATACATCGCATATTCTTATTCCGAGCCAAAGAAAACATTCACCACCCCAGCATACGTTTGTGACAAATTTAAAAATAATATATGGGCCGCGACCCCTCTTCTTCTTCTTCTTCATCTGCTTGCACACGTCCTGTATGTCCTCACACATACACACACACATACGCAAATTTTGCGGCGCGCAAAAAGCCTCTTCAACATATCGAACTCGTAAATTCAATTTCGATGACCGGGACGTCGTTCGCATCGCAACAAAAGGCCGTGGTCGTCGCGAAAATAACATATTCCGCCAGAAAAACATCATTGAAAATTCTTCCAATACGAAACCGATTTTAATATATTGCGCTCTAAGTGCTATTGTAATATATCTACGCACAGTGGGGGGATATATTAGAATAATTAATAAAATGATGAATTAATAAATTGTCGATTAATATTGTTTTGCCACACACAAACTATAAGTTAGATCAATTTCAATTTTTATCATTTATCGATCATCTAATAATTTATTATAAACAGTTTGATGCAAATTCATTAAAAATACAGTAAAGCTGTATGATTTTTTATTTTTTCACTCAGTCCGATAAGAAAACATAAATGGGAGCAATATTTTTGTTTTGGGAATTAATTAATAAATGGCTTTAAAGTGAAAAAATATATTTATGTTGATATCTTTCTTATGTGGATTAAAGTATTTATACTTTTACACTCTGTATGTATTTTAAAGTTTTTTTGACACTGCGTATAAAGCCATAAAAAATAAAATAAGGAGTTGAGTTTTTTTTTTTAAATAATGAATTTGTTACCACTCTATAAAATCAGTGAAATTAACGCATTTAAATATATTTGTATAATAGGTTTTAAAGATAATTCATGACTGAAACTATATTTTAAAATACTGTATATAAGCAATAATAGAATTTATTTCTCTGATTAAAATTTGCATAAATCAGAGCAGCTATACTTTCTTCTTATATCAATCTATTTATTGGCATTCTCGACTATAAACCTGCAATTTATCCAAAAAAGGACGATTTCGTGTTCGCATTTCGACACTTTCAATTACTTTAGAGTTAGTTAATTTTTGATTAAGAATTTGTTGATTTATAACATTTACCGCAACTGCAATTTTTCTACAATGCGAAAATAAGAGCCTGCACAACAAAAAATGGTATACATACATATATTCTCTCTCTCAACCAAGCAACCAACAAAACTTCAGCGAGATGAAGGCGATTTTAATATTGCTGCAGTTGTTTTTTAATAAGTAATGTACACAAGTTCGCAAAATGGGAAAAATGACCGGTAGAGATTAGAATATTTTTTATGTACGTGTGTAAAAAGAATGTATGGATTATAAAGAGTAAAGTCTTTATGGGATACCGAAAAAAGCGAGGGGTTTGTAATTAAGGAGGGTGGAAATTCATCAGGACGGATTTTAAAATAAAGTGGTTTCGGTTTTCAGATCTATATGATATTATATCTATATACAAGAAGAAAAAAGCAGGTAGAGAGAAAAAAATGATGAATATAAAGCAAACATAATGGTATTAGAGTATTTTTCACTTTCATCGCGCGGCGCTCTCTCCACTCCTCTTTTTTCTCTTTCTCGCTGTGTGTATTTAAGTCCAAGTGCATTTATTTACCTGGCTTGGAAAATTTAATTAGAAAACCAAGTATTGATGATAAAACAATATTTGCGCATTCAAATATTTTCAAGCAATTTCATTTCGTTCAACAATACTTGGAATAGGGTTTTCTCTACTCGGTGNGTGGACGGACGGACATTCGAGATGCATAAAATAGTTTTGCTGTTGTAACTATACAAACAAAGGGCTGCCATCATACATAGGTAAACGCCACAACACCTTCAAATAGTCGAGTCTCAAATTGTAACACTAAGACATGGGAGATCAAAGTACAGTGGTCAGTCTCCACTGTCAAAGAGCGCTCCTTTGACATACTAGCCAGGCTAACACGTTATAGCCGGACACAACACACACAAGTTTAATTAATGTTCTCTGTCGGCACACTCCTTTAAGATCACCTCTCTTTGAATCGTCGCCTCTCTCTATGCTGCTATGTGTGCGGCGGCGGC
>JARJDW010011021.1:0-12925 GCA_030264715.1 Adinopsis sp. GC000173
CTAAATGGCTACACGCATTTAGTATTTACAGCTGCTTGCCTTGATTTTGATGGAAAAACGTATTATTCGTTGATGTTGTTGCCTTTAGTACGCAAAATTGATTGTGGATTGGGAGGATGGACACAACCATTTCATTCGGCCCATCTAAATCTATACACGTACTTAGTATTTATAGCTATTTGCCTTGGTTTTGATGGAAAAATCTATTATTTGTTGATGTTGTTGCATTTCGCGAGCAAAACTGATTGCGGACGAGAAGGATGGACGCAACCATGTCATTCAGCCCATCCCTGCCTTGATTTTGATGGAAAAAAGATTATTTGTTGTGATTGTAATTCACGCGTGTCGCTTTAGCAAAGTAGATGGGAGGATGGATGCAACAATTTCAAGTGACCCATAAAAATTTACTTACACGTGCTTGATATTTACAGATATTTGCCTTGATTTTGATGGAACAATCTATTATTTGTTAATGTTGCAATTCCCTCGCGTTGCGTGTGGCAAAACGTATGATGGACGCAACCAGTTCATTCCGCCCATCTAAATAAGTATGTACTGCCCTTGAATTGATTTTGATGGAAAGACACGCAGCCAGGAAACTAAAACAATAGATCACGGATGAAGACATTTCTGTGGAAGGAAATTAATCGTACTATTAGTTTTGTGTTAAATTCTTCCAAATTTTCTATTTTCAGCTTGTAATCTACATAAAAATAAAGGAATAAATTTGTCAAATTATAAAATTTTTATTAAATTGCAATTTGTATTAATGATTTTTGAAAAAAAATAATGAAAAAACAAGACGCTACCTTTGCCCGCAACATTCGGCCCATCCAAATGTACTTACATACTACATTAAAGTTAATGAACAATATCAAAGACTTATATAATAAATTTTAATGAGAGAAGTAGTGTCATTTGACATTTCCTATATAGGTTATTAAAAACAAATAACAATCGTATACATACAGCATCGCCAATCTTGTTTTTGGAAAAAATGTCAGACATTTAAGAATAAGTAAGAATAAAGCATTGCCAACCTAATCGGCCTTAAGTATTTTCACACGCATTATTTTGATAGAAAGACACGCAGCCTGAAAACTAAAACAATAGATCACAGTGACTAAAGATATTTATCGGGAAATAAAATAGTTGCCTTTTCTATTTTAATAAAGTGCTTTGCTATTTTGCTTTCAGCTTGTAATCTACATGGAAATAAATTGGGAAATGTCAAATTTTTATATTTTTGTTAGACTGGCATTTGTGTTAATAATTTCTGAAATAAAGCAACAAAAGCAATGTAAATTCATCACAGTTATTAGAACATCAAAGTGTCTTGAACTAGGACAATTATATTGTCGAAACTGAGTAGATTCCCATAAAGTACCTAAAGATGTAGAAAATAACGCATTAATTAAGCACGAACTTCGTAACTTTAATATCATAAAGTTTCAAATTAGAGAATGAATATTTATTGTAGTTTGGAAGTTAGAACATTGTTAGGGATTTAAACAATACTACTTTTTCGTTATGTAATGCGGAGACAGCAGATCGATAAAGTAGTTGATGACAATTTGATGAAGACAGCTGGAAGACGATTCTAATTTGCATTGATTGAAGATTTTTTTAAAAATTTGCATTTTTTAGTTGTATCATCATCTCAGTTTTTCAGCCTGTCCATCCTTCCATCTGATTCTTCCCTCCTTTAATGTTGGAATGTAAATTTAATTGGAAAAATTCGTCTTCCACATATTTCTAACCCCACTCTTGATAATAAAAATGACAGCTTATAGTTGAAGACTATTCCTCCTCATTCTCCAAATTTGGATATTGTTGGACAATATAACGATGGAACATGAATTTTCTTTAAATTACTATCAAAATGAAAAAAAGTTATCTGGAACACCCTACTTTCATAAACAGATATCCATGCTATAAAGAATAAAAAAAAAATTAAAATCTAAATTAAACAAAATTCACACAATTCAGTCAATAAAACAAAAATAAAATTTAAATGTCAGTGTGCGTAAATCTGTCATACATATTATATAGCAAGAGAATGATTATGACAATCATGACAACTTCATATTGAGCGATTCGTTGTTTGTACAAGAAAATTTAAAATGAATGAAACGTTGAAGCTGCATCCATTACGTTTACAAATGGAGCAGACGATCAAGCATGCGATCGCAATCACAGAGATGAGCATGGAGATGAAGGAGAAGTGCGCGCAGGGCGACAAGTACGTCTGCTACCTTCGCACCGTTGCGATGCGCGCCTCGAAAAACCTCCGCAACCTTCTCAACACCACACAACAGCTGCTGCTCATCGCCCATAAGATCATCAGCAATACGATGGCCGCCCTTGATGCCTCCATGAACAAAGATCCCTATCTATTCAACGTGAAGCTGGAGTGCGAGAAACTGATCGCAATCATCGAGCGGGAATTGGCTGATGACATCGACGATCAGGAGTCATTCGAACCGGAACCAAATTACACGTCGATCGCCGAACGGATTAAGTATTTGGAGGCGAGACAGCGCGTGGGCGAGACGGGGCCGTGTGTGCAGCAGAGCTGCAGCGTCAAGAGCGTCAAATCGGATGTGGACGAAAAGTATCCGGAGAATTGGTCGCGCGATTCGTTGATTGATCTCAACAATGTGGTAAATCTGCCACCGGTGCCAGAAGACATTTTCACCTGCTTCACCAACAAACCGCCAATTCGCACATCGAGTCTGTCGAGTCTGAAAGGGATGCGAAAAGTGAAGCTTTTTCTTCAACGCGCTGCTAACAACTCCGATGAGGAGGATAGCTCCGATATGGAGGACCACGAAATTATTGTATTTTATTTCAACTCAATTGTTGGGTCGTTTTATAAATACATTCCACGTAAGATTTGCATTCATAAGACAAAGTTAGTACATGGAGTGGCAGAAAAGGAATGAGACTGATTTTTTATTTACCAAAGTTTCTATTTTTTTTTCAAATATCAATTTTACCCTTTTCAAAATCATTTCCTTGTGTAGCAGTTACACAGCGATGAAGACGTTGTTCCAATTTTTGGTAGCAACACTGGAAGTCTTTAAGCGGTATGGTCTTCAGCATGTCCGTTTTTGGATCATTTCTAAAGTGCCAAAATGATGTTCTTTGAGAACATTTATCCGTTTAGAACAAAGGAAAAAGTCGCAGCGGTCGAGGTCAGGTTAATAAGATGGGTGCAACCTCAAAAGGCATTCTTGTGGTTCCGCAGCCTCCCAATGCAACTGACTTTAAGTTCTGTGACCTTTTCCTTTTTCCTACACTGTAAAAAGGTCCTCAAAGGCCGTTCTTTCGGGACTTTGGAAACCGTCCAAAAAGGTGTAACGGACATGCTGAAGACCACACCGGTTGACGACTTCCAGCGCTGTTACCAAAAATGCGAACAATCGGGGTCTAGCTGCCCAAGGGAACTATTTTTAAAGGAGATAACATTGATGTTTGAGAAAAATGAAAACTTTGGTAAATAAAAATTCAATCTCATTACCTTTCTGCCAAACCACGTACATAGGTGAAAAAAAATGGTATGTTGTTATAAATTGTCTTACTCAGCAAAAACTTATATATAAGATTAACAATATCAATAAAAATCGTGCTAAAAAATAAGTTTTTAGTTAGATAAACACTATACACAGTTAAATTGCCACTCTTTACTTAAAGTAATTATAAATCTTTGACTGATATAAATTTTATGACAAGATAACTATATAGTGCGTTCGCTAAATACATCAGAGCGCCTAGACTTTTTGACACATGACTGCAGATAACTTCAGATCTATACGAACACTTACGAACGTTCTATGATTTATTAATAAAATAGATTTTGCATTAAAATAACTCTTGATTGATTAACAAAATAGAGAGTTATATTAATTATAAAGAGTAATTTATATTTATATATCAAGTTTCACCGACGAGCTTAGCATTCGTATATACGTGAAGTTATCTGAAGTAGAGTGGAAAAAATCTAGATGTTCTTGATGTATTTACCGAACGTACTAATAAAATTAAGACATCTGCCAATATGTGACAATTTTATTTGATTAATTACTTTTTCACGTGGAATTTATTTGTAAACGACTCCCGTAATGTACCCATCACCTTATTTCTGCAAATTTTAAGGGCGATGCAGAGGACAAGTATAGTATCAGCTCGAAAAAGCTGTTGGGCAACATAAAGGAGGAAACGCAACAAGATTGATTGGGTAAAAAAGTAACATTTTTATTCCTCCATTGTATCATTTAACATTACCACCTGTGGATTTTTAAAAATGCATATTAAACATAAATATAGGATAATAAATAAACTACAAATGAAGGCGAATGTTATAAAATTGTAACCGCTGTAAAAACATCCATAGAAAAACAGTAGAAATAAGTAGAATAAAAATCGCTTGCTCGCAAAACGTCGCAAACTTAATCGTGGTGGTAGCTGGTAGGAGATGCGCTGCGAAAATCCATGCTGCTTTTGATATTTATATACAATTTCAGGCGATTGCAGTACATTCCTAGACAGTCTTCCTGCATAGTTGTTTGCATAATAATATTGCAGGAAAACATCTGAAAACTAAACAAACAGATTATAATTATCATCCACACTAGTACTAATAAGATGTGATTTGATTAAATACTTTATTATTAATGCGCGTTGAGAGGTCGTAAAACATTCGCACTAGAAACTTGATTTCGTGTGATCTGACGGGAAGCAAATCCGGATCGCCATCGTATTTGATCTCGTGTAGACGCTGTCTCACACTGTGCCGTGTTAGTATATTAGAAGTGTCCCTCATGCTTGATAAATTTTCAGTCAGTTCCGGCGTCACATCAAAGTTATCAAACTGAAAATACATTATGTTTAGGTTAATAGATTGATGAAAACGACAAGTTGAATCGAAAACCTTACATCTTTGATATCAAATATTTCCAACAAATAGTCTGCTGAGCAACGCAAAAACATCACCGCTTTCTGCCTGTCATTGAACGTGACATTATCTACATCAAAGTCGCCACGATAGAATAACGACGAGAAGAAGCCGGCGGATTCTTCGCGCTTTTTAAACGTCTTGATCATGTTGTTTGCTTTAATTTCGGCCGTTTTTATTTGATTCAGCAATTCGTAGACTTCATTCGCTATGGGGAGCGTGAATAGGGGTTTGTAGACGAAGTTCGGGCCTTCCAATTCGTGCAGCTTCTGCTTGATGACATTCAAATATTTACCATCGTTGTATTCTTGTAAAGGTGTGAATGTGTACGATTTCTTAAATGACGAATCAATCTGCGTTGAATTAAATATATGACCGTTGCTGGCAGTGCTTGGAGACATCGCCGGCAATATTCCGGATGTTGATAGATTGAATGTTTGATTTGGCGGTGAGAAATTCTTCGTATCGATTATTCTCTCTAAGCGTTTAATCAGTGGCACTAAATTCGGTTGATTAAACACCTTGGTCAGCCGGAACAGCATCTGTGCATTTTTCGGTGTTGAGAGATCAACCCTTGTAAAACGCGGCAGAAGCTGCTGGAAAATCACCACATAACAAAGTAGATTCTCTGCTATGAAGCCCAAATGTTCCTCACTTGCATATTTATCAGCAATTAATTCATTTGAAATTTGTTTTCTGGAATATTTATTTTGTTAAATAAGACCTTTTTACGTTTACAATGGTCAGCAAAAATCGGTGGGGACACTATTGAAGTCCACAACCAAAATACACGTTTTCCGGATGTTTTCGAAGATTAACTTACAATTAATTTGACTTTATTTTTATATTTTTCTATATTTATAAACAAAATTTACGACTTAGTTTATTTTTATTTAATTTTACAAAAGATATTAATTTTCTTGAGACATTCTGAAAAAAAGTTTGTTGATATTCGACAATGTTCGATCGACGAACGGTGTTTTTTGTGGAATAAAACAATAATGCATTAAATCGAAGATGTGGAAAGAAATGATAAAAATAAAGCCAAATTAATTATACGTCAATTTTTTGCTGACCATTGTAATAATGAACAATAACAAACCGTTTAATATACAAATCGTGGCAATATCTCCAAGGTTGTATGAAACTCAGCCACAATTCCAATACAAGTCGGAAGGATTCATCCAACGGCCACCGATCCAATAAATTCTTCAAAAACACATAAGTGCGAGCCTGTAACATCGGCGTGACAAATTTCCTCAGCTCGCCGAGAGCGCTATTATCAAACTGAGAGGTCGACGCAAACGCATGCATGTGTTTTATTATGCTACGCACAATTCGTATATAATCAGCGCTCGGCAGTTCCAAATACTAAAAATACTAATACATTAATAATCAGAGTACAATGAATTCACAATTTTTGCACATTACTTGCGATACAGATTGTGATGATATGTTCATTGCATCGTAATGTATGAATATTTGATCATTGCACAACCAAAAATCTATAAAAGCCATTAGAATGGTTTCACTTCGCCATATTTCATTTCTCGGATGTTTATCGATGAATTGGTGCATTGTAGTGATATCAAGCACTTGCGGATCGCTGAATAGACTAGATTTAAGCAAGTTTGAATGGTGTTTTTGCATTCTAAAACTAATCGTATTAGTATAGTTGTAACAATTCTACTTTGTAGTTGATTTAATTTACCTTTGTAGTGCTTGTGAGGTTTGCATTGGATTCTTTCCATGATAGAAATTAATGACGGGCAAAATTTGTGGATAATCTATACTTGTTGGAAAGAAATGAAATAAATATTCGGTACATAAATTGTAGTAGACTGTATTCCAGTTGTCTTCACTCGTTGTGCGTTGATGTAAAGGATTTATAAGATAATAAGTAAAATGGAAGATATAATAATCAAAGGAATCTAAAACATGATTCATGTATTTGTGCACAATTATCATGCAGCTAACTGTTGCATTCCATACTTAATAACAATGAGTATCCTATCTGTTTGGTTTGTGTATTAAGTTGTAAAACATCACTATAAAATGGATGTATATTAGAGCTGCTCAGCATTTGCTTTATTTTATTCTGTAATAAAATTAGAAATGATTAAATATAGAAAAGTATAATAATAAACTACTTACAGGTATAAATGATAAATTAAATTCATATTTTATGTTTGGATCTTGGAGTAGTGAATATATTAGCTTGAACAGAGACCCAAGCGGTCTCAAAAAATTAATCAGTACGTTATACTCGGTCGAATTTGTCTCGGCAAAGATCGAACGCAAATTCCATGAGTTTCCACTCTGTGGCCCAAATATGTTATCTATTAGTAGTGGAAAGAACGATTCCAATTCCTTTTTCGATGCCCGTTCGAATAGTATTCCCAGATCGGCGCATCGTTGTTCCATGCGATTCGAAAGAGCCATTGACATACGATTCTGTTATTAAGCGATTACATTACATTAACGTTACACGGACAGCACGAATGGTGTATTGCATATTCTTACAAAAACATTGTCTGCATCATAAATTTGCTGTTGAGGCGAAGGCGAAAACATTTTTTTAACTTAACCTAAAGTATAAACATGTAGTAAAAAACGGTTTGAAGGTTTTGAAGCAGCTTGAAGCACTTGAAGAACACTACCAACTTAAAATTTTGAATCAACAAACTACTCGAACTTCAATCCAATAGCAACAAACAACTTTTATTTTTTTATTTAGCATAATTAAGTAATTGTTTGTTATTGGTAATGTAAAATAGTAAAGGAAAACAAAGTTCCAATCATTCAAATTTTCCAAAATATCATAAATCCAAAAGCAATGTAAATCGAAAGACAAAAGGCAACAAAGTTCCTGAGACTTGGAATACAACTTAATCAATGGAAAATTGGAGATTATTGCCAACGATCAAGGCAATCGAACAACACCAAGCTATGTGGCTTTAAGCCGCAGGGACAAGTTTTGATAAAATTTTGGCTCGTATTAATCAAAAACTTCTATACGCCTGATTGTATTTGATCTACATCTTAGATTGAATCTCTTCTTAGCAACCTACATAAAATATACAAAAATATCACCATAATTAAATTACTCCACATATAATAAAAAAAGTCGATGTATATTACTACACTACACGGAAAACATCTAATAACAGTCATTCTTTGGATTTAAAGGTGGATTTAATACATAAAAGATACATTTTTATAAAATACATAAGTTCATTTAAAATGAAAAAATTAACATTCTTTTTAAAGTATTTAACAAATATAATTTATCAATTAAGCTATAAAAATTATGTATGTTTATTATTCGTTGCACTTAGTAATCGCAAAGCGATTTTCGCGGCCGCTTTCTTTGCTGATTTGCCATTATCCCCAAAGCCATGCACTCTAGTGATACTGCCATTTAGCATAAAATCTAACTTAACCATTACTTTACCCGAGTCCAGCTCTTTAGCATGACTAAAAAGAGAGTATAATTAGATGAAACTATAACTTAGACAAAACGAGAAATACTTACTGAATTTTGGGAAATATTGGCGCTAATTGTTCATGTAACAATCTAATTGGATTTTTTGGTATATTCTGACTAAAATCCCGAATCTCCCTCCACATGATCCGATGAAACACTCGCCACACCTCCTTTAAACTCATACCGGAATCTAAGTAAATTGCACCAGCTAGCGATTCAAAAATATCGCCCAAGATCTTTGGCACGTCAACATTCTCTGCAATTCGCAGATCATCTTCATCCAACAAAATAAGTACATCATCGTTAATCAAAAAGTTTTTCTTCTCTTGGAAGAGATAAAACTTCATCATTTGCGCGGCAGCCAACGAGTTGTAGTGCTTGATGTATTTGTGCAGACCGAGTTTCACGACATACGCCGCAAACGTTTCGTTATTGACCAGCGCCGAACGTAGATCGGTCAAATCGCCCGGATTGAGCGTCACATATTGTTCGTAAATAAACGTGGTGATGAGGAAATCGAGCAGCGCATCACCGAGAAACTCTAGACGTTGATATGATAATGTAAGGCGATTTGTCGTATACGATGAGTGGGTGAGCGCTTGCAGTAAATAAGCACGATTCTTAAAAGTGTAATTGAGAATTTTCTCAATCTCTTCCACTTCTTTGTTCGGCATTAAATAAAGTAGTTGGGTGCTGGTTGCATTCGGATTGATGACGGGCGAATCTGGCACTTTGTTCAGTAATTGTAGGAACTGTTCCGATTTTGGTATCAGATTTAACCATTCAAGGAATATAATTCCGCCTACAAATGATAAAAATATTATTTGTTGATTCATTTTGAATGTTTAGAAAACACGAAAGAGAAAGGAGGATCAAAAAATGAAAGAAAGCACGTCAAATAAATCCTGCTGCTGATTATTACAAAAACGATATAAAAAATCAAATTTACCAAAGTATTTCCTCTCACTTTCAACCTTTCTTGGCCGCAAAACAGCCATTCTATAACAAAGTTGAGCGCCGCAGTTTTAATAGGTGGCGTAAATCTTACAGGTCTAGGGGAGTGACCACCGGTACTCAAGGTGTTAAATTATTTATTGATATACGTGCATTTCAAGTAAAATATATGTGGATTTATTACCGTCAAATCCCAAGCTGGAGAAGCATACGCCAATTAGAGCCTCAACGACATCAGCAATCGTCTTATCCGGCACCATATGCTGTCCCAAATAACTGCACATCGACGAGTACGAATTTTGATCGTCACACTCCCCATCCTCTGAATCCTTATACTCTTGTAGTTGATTCGTTAAGTTAGGCTCATTTACCTCGCCGCTAACACGTTCTTCTTTCGGAATACTTATATAAAATAGCGTCGAAATCGGCAATTCCTTATTGTTAATTAGGGATGTGAGAAGTTTTGGTACACAAAAACCGGGTGGCAGCCATTCTGTGTTCGGAACAAAGTCGTTTATCTTCAAATAGCTGGGAATATTTTTGTTGAGCGCATGATAGTACAGATTCTTATTGCTCACTAGCTTCGACTTAATTTCGGTCGCCTGACCTTCCGTGTAGCGCGGAAACTTTAGGAAAACGTAGAGCGAGGCAGTCAATTTAAGAAAACTGTCACCCAGCGTCTCTAAGCGTTCCAAATTAACAATATCATTGCACTTTGCCGTCGCCAGAGCCTGATAAAACAACTTCAATTCAGGTCCGCATTGTTCGCTTAACGTTCTTCTTTTCAGCAACTGTATATCTGTGAAGACATAATTCACATCATTGTTAAATTCTAAAGCTAAATTTGATTTGACTCTAAATTCGTGCGTTGGAGGTGGATCATTTGGACAGAGCTTCGTGGTTAAAAATTTAATATAATACTGAACATCCATCAATGTTACATGCAGATCGCGTTTAATGTCTTTAGGTTCCTCCTCCACCGCCCACGGATATTCCATATCATTCATTTTAGTGCTGAAATCTTTATTCAATGTTGATTTCATTTGATTATAATCGATTTCCTGTAATCTATCATCAGTCTCAGTGTCATCAAAGGCCGGCTTGGGGGGCTTTAAGAAGGCCGACGTAGAATACGTCAACAAATTGTTATCCAATTCGAGCGGCTCCCAGTCGGCAACATGCTGCTGCGGAAAGATTTCGTTGCGAAGCTGATTCGCTCGCAGCAACTGTTCGGCGCGATGCAATATCGTCGGCAAGAGTTTCGCTTGAACAAATAACGAAGCTGGAAACTCTTGCTTGACGCACATCTCCGGTATGAGATGAATCTCTACATTCTCGTAGATTTCTTCGCGTTTTCGCTTGGTGACGCCGCGCGGTTTAATGCAATTCAGTCGTGATGAAATTGGTTTGGCGAGCAGTAATGGGAGTGTTGGATTGACAGTTGAATGGTTATACTTTTCACGGAAATAATCAGCGTACGTCTGGTAGTCGATGTTTGGAAACGGACTTAATGCATTCAGCTCTGTACAGACCCGTATAACAACATAATCCTGAAAAGATCAATATTAAAAATTAAGTTACATATTTTTGTCTTGATGTAATTTTCGCGTTGAAAGTAAATTTTAAGATACCGTCAACTGAGACAGTTTTGCCAGACTTAAAAAATTTGCTATATTTCTGAAATCAACTAAAAAATTGGCTACTGGTTTTGTTTATAATTCCGTAACTCTCTCAAACTAACATATTTTTATGCTTTCGTATATTTTCCAGATTTGTTAACAAAATACACTAAAGGTTACATGTATCACAGGTACTATGTCGCAATTGTGACTACCTCGCTTTATAATAAAACGTATGACAATTGTTTCATGAAGATAATTTAAAAACTTTATTGCAACTGATTAATTTGTTATGTCTGTGTACTTCTCCTTATAGTAAGAAATGTCTATAACTAGAACAAGAAAAATAATTTATTTTTGCTTTCCAGTCAAATTGATAATAGTTAGAACACCATTTTTTTTTTGGATAGGAAGGAGTTGGTGAAAATCAGGTGTCATGTTTTCAGTAAAAAAGAACACAATTTCTCTCCTACCCAAAAAATTGGCGTTCTAACAATTATTATGAAAAAATAATTATTTTAATTCTAATGTAAATATTGCATAAGTCTCAGGGTAACCTTCCTAACCGATATTTTTATTTGTTTAATATGTAAGAATTAAGAAAACTAAATAAACTTTAGTGTTGCCTAGATTTAGTGAACTGAAAAAACTATCTATTTTGAATCTTGAATACACAACACAATGCTATAAGTCTATTGCTTAATCGTTTAATGTATTCAAATATTTTGAAACTAAAAGCCAAGACTAATGATTTATGATGATTTTGGCACATTTGCATACCTTAACCTTAAAGAACACAGTTGAAAAAGAAAAAAAGTGAGAAGGTTATCGTAGTTGATTTTAGAAGTAAAAAGGCGGCTGTTTCCTCACCTTATCTTCATTCCTATACCACGGCGTGACAATTTTCTTAAAGTGAGTGTATTCATCAACTTCCAATTCCAGTTTTTCTTGTGGTGTCAGTTCCAAATCTTGATTCTTAATTTCCTTATAATTGCGCAACGTATCCATACATACCTTGCCTTCGCTTCTCAACACTGGGACTAAAAATGCATTTACTACCGATTTATTAATATTGCCCAATATCAGAAAGCCCTTATCAATTTTTAAAATATCATTAATGACTAGATAATGAAACTCTTTCACATCAGCCATATCAGCTTCGTTTAATTCTATCTGACGAATGTTACACCTAACATTGATGTCTAATCTACCAGATGATATGTAAATAGGAAAATGACATATTTGGGGTATTTGTTCGGCGGTAATTATCCCGTACGATAAATTATCTGAGTACAAATTGCTAAATACGGAATTTCCAACTTCGATGGCATCCGATGTAAAATTAGGATGAATTTCAATGAGATGAAGATAAACTTGTGTTTGAATAGGAGTTTGCAAGCATTCAGGCACCTAAAATTAACGGGAATGAATTTCATTTAAACATTCTTTAAAAATCACTTACAATTTTTGGATACATCCGACGAGTTTTTGTCATTCCAGCATGTTTTTCTCTTTCGCTCGGCCAATGCGAGAATAACGTATGTTGCACAGTTTCATCAATTTTTAGGACAATTGGATTTAGATCATTATCTAACTCGCCGGATTTATGTAGATAAATGCATGCATAGTACGCTGCGGAATGCTTTGCCTCACGTTTATTTGAACAAAATTTTCCCTAAAATGGATAATTCGCTTCAGTTACTTGTCTATTATATATTACAGTAAATTTTCGATAAATGCAACTTCGATTAATGCAACTCTATAACTGCGACTTATTTTAGTTCACATGGATTCGATTAACGCAACTACGGTCAAATGTTGTCAAAAAACAACACATTCAAATAATATATTCATTTAGAGAAATTTATTCGATAATTGCAATATTTGATAATTGCAACTACTTGGAAA